>APFE031228337.1:96936-123703 GCA_000404065.3 Pinus taeda
TTTCTTTCGAACGACCTCTAACCATCATAGCTTCTGATGTAGAGGTTTCAGAATGCGACCTCCTCCTTGTTTCTTCCGATAATAAGGATGCAACTACATTATCAAATTCAATAGTTTATGATGAACTAAGACTTATAGAAGTAACAAAATGATCCCATGACTCGAGCAACGAGCACAATAAAGTAATAGCTTTATCCTCGGATGGAATTTTTACTTCTATACTTTGTAATTGCACAAGAAGAGTATTGAAAGCGTTTAAATGATCAACAATCAGTGTACCTTCCTTCATTCTCATACCGTACAACTGTCGCTTCAGGAGAATCCTATTGGTTAAGGATTTGGTCATGTACAGTTTCTCCAGTTTCGTCCACAAACCAACAGCTGTTGTCTCTGACACAATATTAAACAGGACATCGTCTGCCAGGCATAATCGAATGGCACTTACAACTCTTTCATCCATTTCATCCCACTCATCATCTGTGATGTTGTAAGGTTGTTTGGATTTACCCATCAATGCCTTTACCATGCCTTGTTGGACAAGCAAGTCATGCATTTTCACCTTCCAGATCTCGAAATTATTCTTTCCATTAAATTTCTCAATTTCGAACTGGGCACTTTGAGTTTTTTCCATTTTGTATCAAAAAACACAATAATCTCCAATATCCAACCAACAATTTAAAAAAAAAATTGCCTATGCCTTTGTTTTTACATAACAAAGAACAAAACTGCCTATGCCTTTACAAAAAAAAAACTGCCCTTTGCACTTAAAAAAAAAACTTTCCTTGTACTTGTGCAAATGCCACCCTATAAAAAACAAAATAAATACACTTCTTGTTTTTTATTTGCACCAATAAACCAATCTTATGAATGTTGTCACTGCATTTTTTTTTTAAATTGAATTAACTGGTTTTACGTTTCCATTCCCTACGATAGAGACTATTCAATAATATCACTTTAAACTGCGCTTTAAACATTCCCACTGCGTTTTAACAAAAATTGACTGACTGTCACTACGTTTTTACAAGAGGGATCTATTGTTGAACGATGGAAATCATTGAACATTAATAAAACGTGTGAATTATATTTTGGCATTGAGGTCTCGTGAAGTCGTGACGTTTTACCAAACCCGTCTGGCAACGCATTTGGATGGACTGGTACCTACAATTGGAAATTTCAAGACACTTTTAGATGTCCCAATGTGGATCATGGATTAGTTCAATGCAACTTTCTTCTGTGAATGCAACTTTTGCTCTCATAAAAAGACTTAATAAAAAAACAATTTTTGGCTAAAAATTTTCGCTTAGTTGTTTGATACCGAGCAATACAATCTCTGTTTCAGCGTACCTTGAAAAATTGTTCTAAATCTGCCTTGACCAAGTTTACAGCTCTGATGGAAGTTTTTAGTTGCAGCTTTGATCACCCAGTAAGGCAAGATTTGAATGCTCTCGGGAAGGCTCTGAATCTCTGCTCGTTTTTCTTTGTTCCTCTACGCACGCACAGCAAGGAACTTTGATCAGCGCAATACCAGCACAGTCCGCACCTTATTTCAGGTTTCCACGCAACAATCAGGCTCTGAATGGACTGTAATTGGCATGAGCTACAGCTAAGAGAACGCAACCATGGACAGTAAGTAATTCGCACCACACAGCAAACGCATCAGCTTCCTTTAAGAACAACAGCAACGAACTCATTAATGAACTCTCCACACCTTAGCGCTCCTCCAACGCGCTCTGATACCAATTGTTGATACAGGTGCACAACAAGCTTAAATAAACTTAACACAGCAGAATTAACACAGCAGAACAATCAAGCACATAAGAGACAATTTTTAACGTGGTTCACCCAACCAATCTGGGCTACGTCCACCAAACATAGGCATCAAGAGTTTATTAATCAAATTGGAGATTACATCAAGAAATTCTCATAAAACCTCTCACACTCTTAGCAAACCATCCGAATGGTTGCCTGTTATATAGCATGGAGAATCTAACAACTCATTAACTCCCTCACATCAAATATAGGAGGCATTAACTCCCTCCCAACAACCTGGAGCTAATCTAGGAACTGAATCCCTATTGTTGTCATCAGCTGAGATTTTTCCTATTTTGTTACAAACAGAAAATCTCAACAAAATTAACATCAAAATTATACATTTAAACAAAACTTTAAATAAAATCTAGTATCAAGTTAAACAAAACTCTAGAAAGAAACTAATATCTATATTATTTTTCATTGTAACCATTTGAAAAAAACTAATAGCCATTTTATTTTTCATCATGGCCATTAAACTTATTAAATAACATATCATTCTAAACCAACCAAATTGACTACAAAATTTCTCGAAATCCAAATGACGTGTATAAAAATTCCTTCTCTCACCCATACATCATCCATCATCCGTATCAACACAATATAGCGAACTATCCTGTCAATCAGTATAGGATAGTGCACACCAATTCACCTCCTTACTCATCTAGTGCATTCATTCCCTTATTTTCCATCAAAATAAAAAAATTACATAAAGAACCTCCACCCACGTGTTCATCCCCAATAGTTATGCACCCCATATTTATTCAAATAATCTATATCCATTTAAGCACATGCATATATAACACATACCCACTATGATTGCATACAATTAAAATGTATTAACCTTAATAATGAATATGAACTTTATAACGGATACGCCTTATGTATAATTAAAAAAAATAATCCTCGTATGTATAAATAAATAAATAAAGTTAGAATCTACAAGGTCGGTCGGGCGATAGGACATATTCATCGTTTTTATGAACAAATTTTAGTTGTCCTTTATAACCATGAGTATATTCATAGTTCAAATTATTTAACTTATTCATTTTGTATTATATTCAACCAATGTGTTCATAGCAGGGGAATTATCTCTTAAGAAACCTCTATGGGCATGAGGAGTATGTTGGAACTTATTTTTCGCTGCAAATACAATCATAGAAGATATATTAACATATATTAAGAGAACAAATAATAAGTTTTTTATAAGATTTAGTTGAACTTGAAGTCTTCTTTCGCTCTCAATATCCCTACTTCATGATTTATATGCATGATCCCTTAATGTCAAGTGCCTAAAGCACTATACTTTATCCCCCGTTAATAATAATATGAAGGTATGAAGGTGTTCATATCAATCTATGGATTGAATATATCTTATGCACACTAAGATTTTAATTAAAATTCTTAATATAAGTTAGATATTTTATAGGTAGTGGTTGTAGAGCACTTCATATCATTAATATCAATAAAAATCATTCCTATCCAAATTACTTGATTTCATGTGCTAATATTAATAGGGATTTTGATATTTTCGATGGCACAAAATAACTCATACTAATATTAACCTATTTTTAGTCAAATTCCAAAGATTACTTAATACTATAATGTGCTTTGGTTTGAATGCCTTATTCATAGATAATGACAGCCCTACATTCCATCGTCCCTTTAGAATTTTCATGGTACTAATACATTCTTGTGCTGTACATTACTGTGTAGCGACACTCACATTTTTAACAGGAAGATAAATATACCTTGCATAATTCATGCGTGGGAGTTTATGCCTTTCTAATGTACCTAGGAGAATTATTTAAGGTTATTGGCCCTTCACTTTATCTTTTCATTAATTTCAAATCCCTAAAATTACTTTGTGTGACGAAGTTCTTTCTAAACATTCTCATACATATAGATGAAGCTTGAATATTAAGTTACTAAATTTACCATTAATTTCATCCTTTAATCAATGTTACTACCCTAATATCATTCCTCCGTAGGAAATTTCTCCTAACAATAAACAAATTCTTATTCGTGCTACCCTACCTAGGTGATGTGCGGTGGTTTGAGACATCCTTGACAACCATGAAGCTTAAGAGTCATTATTTAGGGTAATTTCATTTATTTCACCCCTTGGATGTTATGAAATCCCTCATAAATATCTATAACATGCAATACCATCAAATATTTCTCACATTTTCTATGTTTAAGGAAAAATGCCGTCAACAATTTTTATATGCACTTGTTTGAAGTTTTTTTGTGTAGTCAGCAAGTTAAAAAAAATTCATTTAGGTACTAAATCACTTTCTTTCATTTATTATCTATTTTCAAGGATCAAAAATAAATTTGTGGTGTGCAATACCTTCTAATAGTAATATTATTACTAATGTTAAATGAAATATACCATACAGTACTTATACCATACAGTACTTATGTGAAATGGTTTGAAGGATTTTTCATGGATATTAATATGTAAGCCACATTTAAGAACTAAGTCCCTTGATTTCATACCTTAACCATTTCAATGACAATGATAGATGTTTATATTGAACATTATCTCTTAAAAATTCCATTATTCTTATTCAAAGATGCAATATACTTTACAAATGGTACGAGAAGTGATTGCATTACTCTTTCACATTTTTTGAGCATTATGAGACCCATTCAATTCTTACTCCAACGATCCAAATTTAACTTTTGAGTTACATGGACACCACATTACATTCTACATTGAATACTTCCCCTCGGCATTTTGGGTAGAATCTCATTTTTATGAAAGCGAGTAGAAAATTTTCATTTAATTTTTATTGGAAGCCAATTATGGAAAGAATGTCGAAATTGAGACATTCTTTCCCAAAAACTTTGGCAAGAAATTCAATGTGTTCATATCCAGCTCTGTAGATGAGGCTTTTCATCATATCACGAAATGGTTTATAATTGCATGTGATCTATTGCAATGTCCTCATGTCATTTCTCCGTAATGATTTGAAGTGTTTCGAACTCCAAATCAAAAATGATAATCTCTAATTTAAATATTAAAGAATTTTTTGAACTAAATTTAATGATAATAAATTTCAATGTTTTTTTATGTTTACAATATTATGAAAATAATTAAAACAAAATTATCCATAAAAATAGTGGAAACATGGTCCAAGTAATAACATGGTAAAACATGTTATAGATACATTCACATCCATTTGAAAAAATGACATTTGTGAGACTATAATTTGGATTACCCCATATTAGTTGAATCTCTTGTAAGTAGAAACACAAGATAATATCATTTGCTAAAGTCTAGAAGACAAATTGTTAAAATACATGCCGAAATAATGAAAGAGATATTATTTAAAAAAGACAATCTTCATGTAAAGAAAGAAATAAATAAACTATGGCCATTTGGTGATAAAATTCCATGAAAAGACATGAATTTAGTTGAGGCAATGAAAGGACTAGTGCCTATGTTTTGGCACGATAACAATAAGCCTTTTTCCAACACAATAATATATATCAAAGCATATAATACATCCCAGGGATCATGAACACCACATCTAACACTATTATGACATGAAAAAATTCAATTTTTTGAAATATTCAATAACAACCATGAAGGGTGCACGTTTGGCTTGAGATCTTTTAGGAAATGTAATCCTTCATATGTTACAACCGATACTATAAGTAACACTAATTGTTCTTGATAATAAATATAATTTGAATATTAATATCAAATATACATACAAATATAATTTTTTTCATCAACCGCGTGAAAGAATTCTCAAAGTACACCACTATCAATTGAGTCGAGAGAGAAACACTTTGATTTGAAATCACATTGTAATATTTATTTTTCCAAAACATGCACCCTATAGCCATAAAATGACATACATACACAACATTTTCATTTATATTGGGAAATCATAGTGTTGTATATAACTTATAATCATGGATTAGTGAAGAGATGTTTTTTATATTGAAAATATCTAGGTTTTGCATAAGTGATTATTGTACCCATGACATCTATTATGTGTAAAAAAAAATCAGTTCTTTATCCGTTTATCACTAGGGATATACTTTATTCTTGACATTGGATTTTGTTATATATTCTTATATATTATATTGAAAATTCATTTATGTTTTAATAGTTCTACCCGGTAAAAAAATATGGGGTTCCATATATATCGATTTATTTTGGTTATATACAGGGAAAAGGAGAGTACAACTAAATTAAATTAGTGTGCACATAAAAATTTCTCTATGTAGAGAATACATGAAGTTTAGTAAAAATAGTTTCTTAATGATGTTAATGATGTTAAAATTATAGTTAGATGGTATAAAATAGTGATGGAAGAGTAGTTAACAAAGTTAATAGCACTGTGGGTTTTTTTACGAGGTGAAATAGGTGGACCAATACTTCACATATCATTGCAAAAAATTAGATGGAATTTAATGCATTCATTGAGATCAAATTACTTTTTTCTTTAAATATGGATGCGAAAATTAAAATTATTTTGGAATCCATGTAGAAGTGGTAAATAGGATAATGTGAAACAATAGAATTAGGTGTAAGTGGGACCAAGTGCCTTCTTGGATTATCAACATGTGGTTGTTGAAATAACATCATTGAATAAGGACCAAACATCAAGTCCTATAGATTATAACCATGCATTGGATCTTATATTAGTAGGTATGAATATGTTGTGATTAAGTATTTTATTGAAATTTCATGTATGCAACTGTATTTCATTGTTATGACATGCTAATTTGTGTTTAGAAAATTATATATACTTTTTTCTTGATTTTCTAAATCACATAGATGAGGCTTTCATCCAAAGAAATAATTCCTGAGCTCTTGAATTTAGTTTGAATGTTATGAGAAGGAAAGAAAATTATCTTCAAAAGTAATATATATTTATTAATTTTAATAAAAAACCTCCAAATGGGTTAATCATTATTATTTATGAATGCATTTATTAATTTTAATAAAAAACCTCCAAATGGGTTAATCATTATTATTTATGAATGCTTCACTACTTTCACAACTAAAAAGGAAGAACTACTTTGTATTTAATGATTATAAACATGATGATTTTGCATACCAAATCAACAAATTTATGGTTTCTATAAACATAAAGATATGGACACTTTCGAAAAGGCAAAGTTCATTGGTACATTTCTTCCTACTTTATTCTCAGAATGAGACATTGAACAATATTGTTGTCAATGGATAATATTTAGATGAACTAAACATGTGGTTAATGAAAGAAATATGTTAAATATGTTGTTATATGTAGATAACTTATTCTTTCTTAATGTTTTATAATATCATTGTATTATTATTATTTTATTTTGAAATTTATAACATAAGTATTTTATTCGCCCATGTTACATATTGGATCTATGAACATGAAAGCATAGAGAACACCATAATCTTCAGAATCCACCAAGTCATAGTTAGATAAATAGTACGTTAATATCTAAATGTATTTCCCTTGTGTTGAATTTGGTAATTTTTCCTTTTTATCCTCGTTTCTAGATGTATCTCACCTTTGTGAATAATTCATCCCATATGACATAAATAGTCCCTATGAAAAATAATGAAAACAATACATTTAAACAAAATTTAACCAATTAGAAAACATAAGTTTTATTGGTACGACCATCCACATGCAACCACAAATCTTGAATGCATGAGATATCAAGATTTGAGCTCAAGATATAAATCTATAAATCCATTTCTTTAGCACTAAGACAAATAATATAAACTAAAAAAATTATTCAATACGCACATATGGTATAGGAATCATAGAGAAGGGTATATGGTCAATGAAGCATAGATAACAATATCATTGAAATTATCTTAATAATGAAAATCAATTGGATAAGAAAACACATTAAACAAATTAATCATTATTATAATTGTTCTTAAGAGTAGCATTTTTCAATCCCAATTAATTCAAGGAATTTGATGTAAATTGTCTTTGGTGTTGAAAAGAAAAATTGTGCCATGGAATCATCTTTCTATAGTTGCATAATGTGATTTTCATTATTACCATGATTCCTATATAGTAATTAATGTCAAATAAATGAGATACCAATATTTGACCTCAAGATCCAAATTTAGTTCTTTAACAATGAGCTAAATGGCCTTGTGCAAATTCATTTTCTACAACATTGTATGATTAAGGGGTTAAAATAGAATATTTCAAACTATATTATTAATATTAATATAATTTATCAAGTGGATCATTCAACCAAATCAGTAATGTCATGTTATTTTTCCATGCATCACACATTCTTGGAAAATTCAAGACTCTTGACCTAAATAGATCAGAAGGATAAAAATTAAAATTTTGATGTAGAGTACCATGCCACCAATGGTAATATCTGCTTCATTATTACCATATTCCTATTTAATATCTAAAATAAAATATCCTATTTAATATCTAAAGTAAATTGCATGAAATATGAGCAATTAATCCTAAAGTACAAATCACACATAATATTTTGCATAAAAATCCAATAAATGCCTTAATTAATAAATTATATCATATACAACAAATTTACGAGTTGAGATAGACTAGTTTTCTTTGCATATAGTTCTCAATATAATAATAAACATTACACCTTCATGTTAAACAAATAGACACAATGTCTCCAAACTAGGAAACTGATTTGAAAATTAAATTAATAATGAGATTAAGTGGCGGCCTTCATTCATTATTTGTAACAAAGAGACACAAAAAAATGGTTTTTAGTTTCAAAAAGAAAACCAATTCCAAATAAGGAAATCATTTTACATTTCCCATCATCCATAAAGACAGAATCTATCTATATTGAGCAAGAGTAAAATAATTATATTATATATATCTGAGTCCTAGATTATATATAAAATAAGTTAAATTTTACAAAAAAATGTGTGTGTATTTTAAGGATATACAATATGGGCCACATACCTACATCTATGATAATGGTTGAAATTAATAAAAAAAAATATTTTCATAAAAGACAAACAACAAGTCTATATAGGATGTGTTATTAGTCCCTGCCATCCCAACATGGGACTATACTAATTGGAAATGAGCACTTTAGCATTATATGAGCTGCTTTTATTAGTCCCTTATCAACTATAAACAAAGTTTGCAAACCTGTATTGATTGATGATGTTCTTTGGCCTCTTCGTGGGGATTGAAGCTCCCCAAAGCTAATTCGAAGCTAAGCTCTAGAACATGCTTAAGGCAACATATAAGACAACAACATGCTTAAGGAAAAATATAAGGCAACAGGTCGTTGGCTACACCACCATCTGCATGTACTACTTGTCAGCCAGATATTAAGGCTTCCTTATAGGAAAGCCATGTATATTCTGGTCTAAGTTGAAATTGGTTTCTATTGGCATACAATATTCCGAGAGGGAGCATTCTGATTTCGGAAAGCGACTCGGAGCATACAATATTCCGAGAGGGAGCACTTTGATTCCGGAAAGCAGCTCAGGATCGAAACCAAATGAGAGCGATCTATAGTGTAATTTTTTATGAGGAATTTGCAGGATTTCCTCTTGCCTAGGAGGGAGCCGTAGTGTAATTCCTCAAGTCCCCACTATATGGAATCCATGTAGGTAAGACAATATGGAAATATGCTATTAGTAGCCAAGCCAACCACTTTGCTAATAATGTAATGCTTTGAGTTGATAATAGATTTTTCCTACTGAAGCATGCCTTGCCTTCTTAGAACATTTATCTATAATTGGTGGACTTTCTTTATGCTAAGCTATGTTGCCTTGCATCTGCATATTGTAAATATTGTAAATAAAATGAGTCCCATATTACAATATTGATTCTGGCCATGAGAATAACAAAGGGTATGAGTAGAATATGATGTACATCTCATACATTTTGGTGGATTTTCCTAGAATTTCCCCTCACCACAACTAATTCTTTGGTCTTTTCTGAAAAATAATGAATAACATAATGCAAAGACCCAAACCTAAAATTATAACTTAGCAGAAAGACTTTGGAATTTTTAAAGATCGGTGGTCATTATTACATTCAATACAATATTTTTCTGTATATTTGAATGAGTCATTATTACATCAAATACAATATTTTTATGTTTATTTGAATAAATCCATCTAGTGAGGAAATGAATTATTCAATAAACCATTCTAGCTAAAATCTTTTGGTAAGTAATAAAAAAAATACTAATTAATAAAAAGGACTACCTTGTAAAAGAAGTCTGGAAGCTGTAGAATGTTGAGAGATGAAGATGAGCAAGAAGATCACAGTGAGGATGGAAGAAATGTGTGCATGGCCAAAACTCCCCATATTTGACATTTGAGAGAATGAATGAATCAATCAAAAAGTGGATGTTTACTCCCCTTTCATATTTTCAGTGATCCAGAAGTCGATCACATGTGGAGAGTGTGTGGTAAAATTATGAAGAAAGAAATGACAACATTGATATTGTTTATGGTAAATGCAGCCCATACAGCGTGCTCTGGTGAGCTGGAAATGATCTAGGAAACGTCACACGTGAATGCGAATATGGTGATAACAGTGCAGACTTCCACCTACTTGTGTCTTGTAACTCCAAACTACACTGTCTTGGCCTACTCTAGTCGGATTCTCTTCGAGCATGAGACCTACCCTTCTTAAGCCTTCCTTCTTAGATAAGCTTCTTAAATGAATGAGGGATTCTGACTTTGGATAGAGGGAGAATCAAATTACTGCCTCACCCTCCACTTATACAGTGAGCTAAAGCCCCTCGAGCCCCTCGAGAAGTGTTTCTTTTGCCTTGTTACAAGATTAATCTCTTTTGTTTCTCACATGTTTTCTTTTGTTTCTGATAGGTTTTTCCTACATTTTAATGAATATATTAATGGATTTTTAGGCATTTTCGTCTGGGGTCTCAACAATCTCTCACTGGATTTGTCTATTGTGTCTAACCTGAAATATACTCTTTGGCAACTCAGTGACGAAACAAAACATGAACTACAAATTCCCTTTATCCAAAATTTTAAATTAGAGTGTTTGCTTTTTGTTTTCACCGTGCATGTTAGGTTATCACATGATAGACAAGCGGTAAGATCATTGGCCCACAATGTTAGACAACTAGTAAAATCATCAACCCACACGACTAGACAGGTGGACAGTCAGAAAAGTGGTGATTTATATGTGATGATTAGAAATATTTGTATGTTACATGTTTGCACGTATTCCATGTAATTTTGGAAAGCTCTAACAAGATGTTGAGGTGTCCACAACATGGCTTCTAACAGGATGTTGAGGTGTCTGAACATCTACAATCTCTTCCTATTCTTGGCTTGGTTTATGGTGGTTTCATTCTGGTCATCTATATTGTTGTTATCCCCTCATAGTTATTGTTATTATTTATTTATGTAAGCTTAAATGGTTTTTATTTCTCCCTGTAAGCTTATTTTCTATGGTTTCATTTTCACATTTTAGTCAATTTCATGAGAGGATTTACAGAGGCCAAGGAGGTAGAGCAACCAAGGATGAATCTCTCACAAATTATATGTAATTTGTGGTCTTTTTTTGTTTGCTTAATTCAATTAAAGGTTAGAGGATTTATCTGATGCTTTTGCATTTCAATTGAACTCTAGAGGATTTATTTGATGGCTTCACAATTCAAATGAATTAAACAGTAGAGGATTTATATTTGTTTTTTTTTTTATTTACAGGAAGCGATAGACCAGTGCACCCTGCATTTTCATTGTGTTGTAGGATAGGGGATGTGAGTTGTAACAATGTTGATGTGACAGGTTATCAATTCATTTCGAGTACCAAATTTACATTGCTTCCAATTTTGGTTTAAAGGAAGCACGACTATTTTTTATTTATTTTATAGTGATTCTGCTACAAATAAGATGGATGTTTTGTTTAATGGAGTGGGTGATATATGTTAATTTCATTTTCCAGTGAATGTAATTTTTGGGGGTTTGACAGATCGGAGAAATGCGGACACCAATTTGTGGAATGTTATAGCCATTAGATAATTGATTTTACACTGGTAGTAATCAAGAAAATTTTAACAAAATTAACCAACAACGTGAAGTTATTTTAAAATTTTGTAAGTGTATCAGGTTATTTAATTCTTTGATTTTAAAGCTTTTGTTTATTATAAAATATCTCATTATTGCTATTTTTTTCTTTAAAATGGAATGGCACTCTCTTTCTTTCTTTTTTCCTGAACATTTTAATTGCCCATCAAATTGAATTACACTTTCTTTCATTATTTTTCTTGAAAATTTAATATGCACATCTTTATCTTAAATATTATTAAATAAACTTTTCCCAACCTGATTTTTCAATAACCCATTTCCTTTTACCTGTAGACTTTTACCCTCTATTAAGGTAGTGTGTTTTCATTCCCAAGGTGTATATAAACTCTAATTATTATGCAAGCTTACAACGTACACCTCCATTCCTTTTAAAAATTTAACTATTATGTAAAATTGCAACGTGCTTTTATTGATGACAATTGTAGAAAAAAGCGCCTGACGTTGCTCCTCTTCCCTCTATAGTTCTGCAGGCTGACTGTAACTCAATTAATTGAGATCAAGTTAATTCAATTCAGTTTCGTAGAGTAGAAACTCAATTATTTCCTGACTTCTTAGAGTCGAATCAACCTGATATTTTTGTTCCACTGTTAGATGAGCCAACCTTTCCGTCTACCTGCTAAGGTCAATTGAGTTTTTCATGCAAAGTGAGTGCTTTTATTGTTGATTTGATCCAATATCTGTAGCTTTTACTTTTATTGTTTGGATTTACAAGTAATCGATTTATGCAAACAAAAATTCTTTGGTTATTTTTAACAGGACCAGCTCTCACAATTTGCATGTACATATGTAGATCATGCAAAGGGACATTCAGTTGTTCCAAATTAATGTAATGATCATTTGTTCAAGGTTAATGTATGAAAAGCTTTTAGCCCAGCATTAGGAGGATTGATATATGAATCAACTGGTTAAAGTACACACAAAAATAGCTTCCTTCCCGGTACACACCCCACCCATGTTTTTCCTGTAGGCTCTATATTATTGTACATTGTGCTCTACCATGCCGTGAATTTTTTTATTAAAACTTGGAAATTATTTAGAGCTTTGTTAGTGTTTACTATTTAAAAAATTCAGTGGTTGGAATCTATTATTATTTTTAGTTTAGCAAAAGGTAGGATTAGTTTAACTACAGCTAAGAATGTATACCATGTGCAATGCAAAGGTTTTGAGGTGAGTCAGTGTGTAGAGCTTGAAGTGGTAGATGGAATTTCACTACCACCTTTCTATGCTTCTTTTCATTATGTTTCTGTTGGTGATCCACAACTTTTTCTTCAATTGTACCTTGCTCATATTAGTACTAATGAAGGGTCAAGACTACCAGTGTGTTTCCTATTATTCCTACTATTTAAGAGCATCTCAAAAATTCCTAATCCTTATAATAAAAGAGAATATAACCTAATTCACAAACTCTGTATAATGGAACAAATTAGGGTCACTTTTCATAGATCTATTGGGCTTATAACATATCACATGGGGTAGACGCTCGGATGGATAAGCCTTCAGAATAAGTCGTGGACAAAATGCCAACTTCATGGATTTTTATTTTTACTATGTTAAAACAATAGCTCTTTATCCTTGATCATTGCTACCCGGACGAGGAGGTCCTAAACCATATAAGAGCTCCCTGGATGACAAGTTCCGGGCTGCTCAATTTCTCCCCCTACAAGTAGTTCCTGAACTGGTCGCAAATTCCAAATAACATCTACAAAGGTAAGAAACAAGAGCCTTAGTCTTAAACTTAGTTACATGGGCACTATAGTTTAAGCTAGATGCAGTAGAGACTATTAGTCATGGAGTTTCTAACCTTATCAGGGTTATGATTTCTCCTACCAAGGTTATAAATCTTAATGAACTATAAGTATTATTTTTATCTAGGATCTTCTCTTGCTCCTATTAATTTAGTTTAATTTCTAGTCCTTTCTAATATAGACTTGGTATAAAACATTTCCTTGTAATAGACCTTTTTCTATGTCTAAATTATAATAAAATAAATTATTTTCCTTTTCTCAAATTATGTGAGCCATGTGATGATGATGGCTCTAATGATAATGGCTGTCATTACTATGTTTCCTTTAAGTTTCATATCATAATTCTATTTAACTAGGATGGAATCTATGAGAAAAGGCATATTTTGTCGATGAATAAGTAGAATTATGGAAACCTATGGAACTAAGTTATTATGTAAGTTGGCATAACATTATTATGTAATTTTTTGATCCTCGCAACTTTTGTTCCTATTCTTTAAATTCAAGTTTTGATCCAGAGCCTCAATTCCTTAATGAAATACAAGTTCCGATATGTGAGTAGAAAAAATTATTACAGTTCTTTAATCATCCTTCATAGGTTGACACTCTGCCTTGAGTTTCTATTCTTTTCTTTTATGCTACCATATGCTTCTTGTAGTCCTCTCACATTATTTCAAGCCCACCTAGCTTATCCAGCTCTCTTTGCATTTGTTCAATTCACAGAACAGTAACTGCAAGTTTTTAATTTCACACGTTTAGGATTCAACCTTGGAATTGATAACTACAATTTCTGTTCTGAGGTTATTTTATACTCTTCAGGTTTTTCACTCCGTTTTTCATGGAATGATATTATTTCACCACATTTTTAGATTCTGCCTTTAAGCGCAGGGACTAGCTACCGCATAGCCCCCTTGTTTAAGTTATGCTTCTTTGACTAATTCAAGCTACGCAACCCATTTTCTCATGTGTTAAAGTCACTACGTATAGGAACATGGACAGAGATGGAGGAAAGTAAGGAATAAATTTAAAATAACATTTAATAGTTGTGACATAATATCATGTAAGTGGCTTAGATAAGGGGCTGCATAAAATTGATAGTGTGACTAATGAGACTTATAAAAATAAAGGTAGTATCCATGTGGAAAAACATTTCAATAATGAGCGTTTGTTACGTGGAAATAAGTCTAATAGTAGAGTTACTTATTTATAGCCTCCAAAATCTGTGAACTTTTACAAGGTTTAATCATAGAAGCTTGATGTAGTAAAGGATTGCTTTTGGGTGAATTAAATAGAGAAATACGATGAATTACATAAAGTTATGGATAGTAAGAAAAATATTTACATCTTTATATATTGAAAATTAAATTTTATTAATGCTATTAATATTTAATTAAAAAGAAGCCTCATTTTTATTATTATGTTTAGGTTTCTTAAAAAACCTTAAAAATATATATGATAGAACTACTTTATTGAATTGGCCAAATCAAACACTTAAGACGTTAGACATGATATTTTTTAAAACATCGTGGAAATGTTATACAATTTATGTAATTTACTTGTCATAATCAAATTAAAAATGAAGATACAAACAACTTTATCATTGGAGCACATGCAAAAAGAAGTGAGCTTATTGGGATTTATAAGACAATACAACCTTAACCTCTTTAAATATCACATAACAAAATGGAGGAAAGAAAAGAAAAATAAATATGTTCTAATTTGTAATAACAAATTATAAAAAAGGGGCAAAAAATTTCGCTTTGGAAAATAATAATGAAGAGAAAATGAAGATATCTATACAAAGAAATGTGGAATACTTGCACACAAAATAATGATAAACAGTGTCTAAAATTCTGTACATCATTGATTTAGACAAGTGAAAAATATATATTCATGCATTAGCACACTTGTTAGCACCTCCAACCTTAAATCTCGTAAGTTACATTACGAAGAAAAGGGACATATTTCTTACTGAATTAAGTGGTACTAATAGCTTCATGGATAAAATATTAGTACAACACCTCAATTGTTTTCAATATATATAATGAGAAAATTGGGGTTGCTATTGGGCAAGTATTCATCAAGTATATAAATACCACAACATTGAATTGAATATAGGTGAATATATTTTGGAAATCCTCATTCGCATTAAGAGTGTAAATAGTGCTCCAAAAATTCATTGCTTGAGAATACTAAATATCATTTATAGAAGTTATAATCAATTGTTCATGAGATTTGAATTACAAGAAATTCAATATGAATTTAAAAGGTTAAAATAAGTGCCATCTTAAGTCATCATCTCTCATATAACTGAGAAACCATTGGAAATGTGTACGAAGGGATGTGGTTAACATTATATAGGGAATTAATAAAATACGTAGTGAGGATTTAAATGCACTTTGGATAGTATAGATAATTATTTACAGAATGCAAAAAGCAATATCATTTTTTTTTTAAATTTCTTTTTTAATGATTAACTTAAATCATCTTATCGTTTTAATATTAAATTAAAAACATGATTTAAAAAACACTGTAATTTAAATTTTTATACATTTATGTTTTAGTAGTTATATATGTATATATAATTACTTTAATTTATATTATCTATTTATGTTATTTTTAATGATTATTTATGTAAATATTAAAATTTTGGTTTTTTGTTTTTTATTTTGATTTAATAAGTGTATACATTTTTCTTCCAATATCATCGATTTGGGATGAAATTGGTTATTACTTTTTCAAACCTTTCATTTTAATATTATTTTCAAATTGTGATATATTTACCAAAATTGACTAACATCGTAATAAAAAGTCAAGTCAAATTAGACATCAAATTGATGGATGAAGTCTCTTTATTTGTGTTAGAAACAAACTCTTAGTAACCATTTGACTACTCACATTTACAGAAGCTTAAATATTCTTTTATTAACTAACTAATTAATTACAAAATAATAGGAATTTATCATAAAACATTTTCTTTGCCCCAACTAATGAGGGAAAAGGAATTAAATAAAGTAAATTGTGTTTTATTTTCTTCTTTCCCAAAAACAATATATGAGAAATATTTTTAAAAGCTAATATATTAATATCTATGTCACACTTCTCAATAACAATACAAACTTCATGTGGAGAGGCACTCTACAACTCACTATGGTAGAGACATTGGAATGTAATGCTTAACAATTTGACTAAGTCAAATTACATTAAAATAAAAATAAATAATAAAAATAAATAAAAATAAAATAAAATAAATATAAATATAAATATTAATGTAATGTATTGACAACATATAGTTTGAGCCCATGGTATTAACCCATGATATTTATGTGGAATGTATTCTATTTAAAAGGGAAATTAAACTAGCATAGATCCAACTTTAGATCTGCCAACAAGTGAGAGGGATTAAATCTCTTGAGATGAAAACATATTTTAGAGTGAAAAGATATTTCATCCCTATTAGTACTTGGTAGATTTGGAGTTAACATAGATATAGGTTTCTCAATTAATATTTCTAACAAAAGCACTCTAATAAATCATTTTTATATATTTTAGTTAAAAAAAATATATTTTGTGTTAAATATTTAACTTGTTTCTGGTAAGTGTCCAAGGACCTTTTTCATTCACTTTCATAAAAAATTGGCAGGTTACATCCATATTTAAATGGTTAGGGAGTCTATGAGGTCTGCGTCACTTAACCTCATTATAATCCATCCAAAACCACAGTAGTTTGAGACTTTCTATTAGAGCTATATATGTGTCATTATTCCTAATTCTCCTAGGATCTAGATAAATAAGTCATAATAACAAAGTCCCCAAAGCCTTCATCTATGAGAGCAAAAATTATAATTTAAACTATGGAAAACACTACTAATAATCCTAAGTGATAGGTAGACATGGAATATGTTTCTCTATGTTAACCATGCACGCACTCTGTTGCTGAATCTAGAGTTAAATAAGCTGAAATTCCTTATGAAATTTCTAGAGTCAAAATTAGTTTTAAAACCGCTAACCGGAAAAATCACAAAAGCTCTTACCACTATATTCTTCATCAACCTCAACCAATAAAAGTAGACGATCTATTTATATTGAGAAAACTAACCTCCCTAGTATCCAATATCCCGCACGTCTCCTCATCCTTCATATCCCATTCCTCACTAGCTCGGTGTTGGTTTAACTCAGCTTGAGAGCCAGAGATTAAGTGGTAAATCTTGTCTGGTATACGTGAACAGATTCCCTACTAAGACTCGAAGTAAATTTACTGCCCCAACCCGGAAGTGGACTTGGCTAGATTGGCTGTTTCAGTTAAATATTTAACTTATAATATAATACTATCATAAAATTTAATTAAATTCTTAATTTTATTATAATTATAATTTATATGGAATATTTAACTTTTTAATACAATATTACTTATTTATTAAGTTGTAAACTTAGAATAATAAATAAACGTTCTTCCATCATATTAAAATAAATCATACAATAGCACCGCTCAATGAAACATTTCCTCATCTTATCAAAATTGTTGATTGGTCCATATCAAAATAATTCATAAAGCACGACAGTTCTTTGATTCAAAGACAAGTTTCAATATCTATGAACTCAAGTTGATGTGATCACAGCATACACCTTCCTGATTCCATCAGCCCAAGTCTAAAAAACCGGTGAGAGGAATGTTCCCTTGATTCCCGCCGGACCATACTCCACACTTTTTAAATGAACTTATGAAATCTTCGCCTCATTGGTTATGTAAAGGATGGATAATATTTAATTATATTCTGACGGAGGTAAACTTTTTACTCTCATATGTTGTTTTGTTTTAGTCAATATTAATTGTTTTCATTACTTTGTGCTTCAGCTTCCCACCTCTCATTAGAATAAGTAAATAAATTTTATATTAACAAACTATAGCTTTTTACACTAGACAACACCGACACAATATTCCCTTTATTTGAGGATGTGAAAGAAAACGGATCCACATGATTCCCCCGGGGAAGCCGAAGATGATTGTAATAATTTGAGAAAATATCGGATGCCGTCATTTCCACTGCCGACAGAAATTATGTGATGGTTCATGACAGCCGGAGATATGCCATTTTCATTAATAACAGAAATCTCAATGTATATCTGCTAGCCAATTAAAGTGAGTCCCCATCCACAACGGACTGTGTAGAGATTTGATTTATTAGCTTATGAGGCGTGCGTTCTTCGCTTTAGTATAAATTGTGGTAATAGTTCAGATGACCATTAAAATCTGTATTATGTGGAGGGGCTGAATACAAAGTAATATATGTTCTTTTTATTTTATTTTGAATATTTGAAGTAGGTTTGCTATAACTATATTAGTAAATTAGTAAATGTGGTCTATATATTCAAAATGTGTTTATTAGTTATATTTACAGTTATATTATATTAAAACAGTAAAATTTAATATTGATATTAAAGTTTTAATTTTTAAACATAACCACATTATTAATGTGGTTGATATATGTGTATATCAATAGATATTGGATTTTAATATTCATATTCATATTCATATATATATAATATAACTTCATAATAATAATTATATTATAAAATATTATTATCATTATATTATAAATAGGATGGCAATTCATATAATTATTATTGTATTATAGTATATAATATGAATAATATTAATTGATATTATCAATAATATTATAAATCTTGATATTATTAGCCAAAGAGATTATTAACAATATAAATCCAAGAAAATAATATTAAACACAAAGGATTAATATTGTAAATGAAAGGAAATTATATTAAACCCTAAGATTAATATTATAAACCCTATCAATAATATTATATCCTAGGAATATGAATCCTTAGATTAATAAACCCAAGAGAATTATATTATAAACCCAAGCCATTAATAAACCCAAGAGATTAATACTATAAACCCAAGGGAATAATATTAAACTCAACGGATTAATATTTTAAACCTAAGGTATATAAATCTTAAGATAAATATTATAAATCCTAAAACAAACATATATGGCCTGGTTGACAATCGGTGATTTTCATATTAAGTCAACCTTTGTCACAATGTGACGTTGGAGCATGGTTCACCATCATTGATCATGATTGATTTTCATATTGAGAGAATATTTGTCACAGTGTGACATTGGACCATGGTAGACCATGGCTATTAAAAAATCTTTGTCAGAATGTGACATTGGACTATAGTGGTTGATTTTCATATTGAGACAATATTTGTCACAATGCGACATTGAGCTATGGTTGACCATGGCTGACCATGATTGATTTTTATGTTGAGACAATCTGTCATAATGTGACATTGGAACATGGTTGACCATGGTTGGCTGTGGTAGATTCTCATATTGGGACTATCTTTGTCACAATGTGAAGTTGGACAATGGTTGATGATAGTTGGAAATGGTTGGTCATGATTTATTTTCATACTAAGACAATCTTTATCACAATACGTCATTGGACCATAGTTGACAATGGTTGAACATGATTATAAACTAAGGGATTTATATTAAACCCTATCATTAATATTATAAACCCTATGAATAATATTACACGCGAGGATTATGACGTTCTATATATATATATATATATATATATTATTATATATATATATATTATATTATATTTATATCTATTATATATAATTATATATATATATATAATATATATCTATTTTCTGAATTTGTTTATCTTTATTTGATCAATTATTTTACAAGAAGCCTCGGCCTCGAGAAGTCTAGCCTAGAGATGCAGCATGCTCACATTACATAGCTGAACACTAACCAAAAAGACCTGTTGAAGACCGACCAGAAGGGCTTCTAGGGTCATGATCATGACTAGTTCATAGAAATAGAAAACTCTAATATCAAAACTAAAGACTGACCAGAGGTAATTCAACAACCAAAACAGGATAACTAGGCCCAGGCAAGAAAACGAAGAAGCGCTGCCCAAATCAAAACTGAAATGAGACTCCAAAAACAGCTGTAACTGAGACCGAGACCCAAATACATAGCCAGAAGAATTACGCCCACATAGGGGAAACTGGCAATTTGACTTTGGAACAAAGGACTGAGTAAGAGAACTGTAAAGCATATAATGGTGATTAAATAGGAGGGAATTGAGCACCTTCGAGCAATGGAGAAATAAAAACCATTGAACGCCGACTTGATTAAGCTTCATGAGAGGTGGAAGGTTGATCTTCAATGATGCGGCACCCATAATTGTAGGAGTCTTCGTCCTCAGAGGGATGGCCCTCTTTGCCTGAAGAACCGCCACCAATAGGATGCTCGGACCAGCTTGATTATTCATGGCCTGGGTTGCAGTGCCCTTAGTCGGACCAGGATCCTTGCTCTGCTTGTTGTCAATCTGAGAAGTGCGATGCCTATCTTATGCCCTTGTCTCCAGAGTAACCCCAAAGGTCACAACAAACTAACCAGAAGTAACCTCTCGAAGCTCAATGGTGACTCAAGCTAATAAGGAGAAATTACCGAGAGTACAGGGGAGCTGAAAACGAGCAGTATGAGTTGGAGAATTGAGAGAGCGCACTGCTGAATTAAGTTGCATATGACCCCGTCCACGACTACTCCTGGTAACAAGATAGCAGTTAGAGAAGAAGTCTGAGGAGTATGACGAGGAGTCCATAGTGGAGGAGGAGGGTTGGCAAATAACTCGTCCCTAGGAGCTTCCCCTCCTGCAATCTGGGCATAGTGAGAAGAATAGGAGGTTCTGAACAGGCTGTAATACTGTAGAGGCAGAGGGGGACTGAAAGGGGCTTAGCTTCTGCACACAGAGCGACACTAGGAAGGATAGGGGACGAGCTACTATTGAAATTGCAAAAAGGGCTGTGAGAAACATGAAGGCTCGGCGATAAATCCACACAGCGATCCAGAGCCCAACATTTCCCTGGGCTGGTTCGAGAGCGCGACTTTGCGATAGCAATGGAATAACGCGAGTGCAGGGGAGGAGCATGAATGAGTCCAGGGAGGAGCGCCATGGTTGAAGAATTAACAGGCTGGTGAGGAGGGACAAGCTGCATTAATGCAGCATTGAATTTGAAAGCAAAGGAGTTAAAGCCTGTCATTGCGCGAGGCCGAGTGGTGGTGGTAATAAGCCACACGCCCACCCAACAAGCCGCCCATGTACTGATCACATTGTTAAACACCCGGATCCGGTATCAATGGGGGAGGGTGCAACAGTAGGACTTCCTGGGAGGTCACCCATCCCAGTACTACTCTAGCCCAAGCGCGCTTAACTGCGGAGTTCGGATGGGATCCAGTGCATTAACACTGGTATGATCACACCCTAAAGGTAGTAGGCTTGGCTCAGTTTAGACTAACTACTCGCACAATGAGCTACGACCTTACTCGGGATCGAACAAAAGACCAGTCTGTCATGACGAGGCCAACATTACCACTGTTCCGCCTCCATGACCTTAAACCCTTAGATTAATAAACCTAAGGAATTGATGTTATAAACCCGAGCGATTAATACTAAAACTCCAAGGGATTATAAACCCAAGGCAATAATATTCAACCCAAGAGATTAATATTATAAACCTAGGGTATATAAACCCTAATATAAATATTATAAAACCTAAAATAAACATGATTGATCATTTTTAATTTTCATATTGAGACAATCATTGTCACAATGGGACATTGGACCATGGTTGACAATGATTGATTTTCATATTGAGGCAATCTTTGTCACAATGTGATTAATAAATGAGAGGAATTTATATTATAAACCCAATGGATTTATATTAAACCATGGGATCAATATTACAAACCATCTCAGTAATATTATACCTTAGGAATGCTAACCCTTTGCTTAATAAACCCGAGGGATAGATATTATAAACCCAAGGCACAAATAAACCCAAGGGATTTATATTAAAAACCCAAGGGAATAATATTGTACCCAAGGTATTAATATTGTAAACTGAAGGTTGTCACAATATTAATATGATAAACCTAAGGGCTTAATAGTAAACCATGATTGTCACATTATGACGTTGGACCAAGAGAAAATTGTTGCCACAATGTGACCATGATTATTGACCATGGTTGATTTCAAAATTGAGACAATCTTTGTCACAATGTGATGTTGGACCATGCTTGACAATGATTGACCATGATTAACCATGGTTAATTTTCATATTGGCACAATCTTTGTCACAATGAGACATTAGACTGTAGTTGACCATGGTTGATTTTCATATGAAGACAATGTTTATCACAATGTGACATTGGACCATGGTTGACCATGATTGACTATGGTTGATGATGGTTGAACATGGTTGATTTTCATACTAATACAATCTATTAAAACCTCTCTCAAGTTAAATTTCGATAGATCTCAGTTCAAAAGCATACCCTACACCTTCCACATTGAAAAAGTGCATGCCTCATGTGACAAATTCCCTTTTCATCAAATAAGCTCTTCATTGTATCAAATTAATCCTGTAAGTGCTTTCATAAGCTAAATTTTCTTTGAATTTTCCAAATTCAAGCTCAATTTGCTCAAAACACCTTAATTTTACATTGTGTGTACTAATATTAAAACTTACCAAATTTGAGTAAGCTTCCCTCCACTTCATTTCCTAATCCTTCAAGGCACATGGAAGTTCCTCATTATCTACCTAGTCACACTTACAAATCCCATTGTTGTCCCTTCGTCACCCCACTTCAATCAACTGGATCCATTATCACCACATCCCACTTTCTTAATGGCCACCCCATCTACCAGAAGATGTACTAATGTCCCAATGGCTGAGGAAACCAAAGATCTTCACTTCTATGATGATGATGAAAATGTCTAGGGCCTATTGATAAATACCTATGACATGAGGAAGGCCATTTATTTGTAGCATAGCACTTGTGATACAATTGGGGACAACAACAATCTATCTACATCAAATCTAGTTCACGTACTAGTCCCACAGGTGTATCATTTTCCAAAAATGGTATCATGGTGTGTGAGCGAGTACTTTCTAGATCAAAGTGTTTATTTCTAGTCTCAAGGAAACAAGGTAGTAATCAGAATAACACTAGAGGTGATTGCAGATATACTTTCATTTTCAGATAGGTCTAAAATGCAAAAGTAGGATAAAGATATACTATAAGAGAAATGGAAGGTCCTCCCTTAAGAGATAAAGAAGTAAACAGTTCATGGATATGTCAAAGAGGCTGTAGTTTCCCCTTTCATTCCTCTTCCCTACCTCAACACAAACTTTAATGTTATGCCAAAGATATCATTTTTTATGGTTTCCAAAGCTCTTCATCTTGATACAAATGTTTGTGTAATTCAAATGGTTCTAGGTTTCTTAGTTCCCTTATGTCACCTTACCCCTAAGGCCAAAAAAAAAATTGATCTTACACGTTTTTTGTCTCATGATATCCATTCACAACTGCTAGAACTTACAGAGGGGATATCTTTTATTACCAAGCTTACCTTGTCCATTTAGTTATGGACCAATAGTATTCTCACCTTGAACACCTAAATCCCAAGTTGTTTAATAAACATAATGCTTTATTACCAATTTATTAGTGGTTACCTATTGTTAGAAAACTAGAAAATTATAAGTGCTTCTTCAAATGTGTGCCTTCTTTTGTTCCATTTGTTTATACCCTTTTCCATGGTCAACCTTTACCCAAGGTCCCTAAATTCCTTAGGGAAAAGTTATAGTTCACTCCTGACAATAGAATAGGTGATTGGTACCTTTTCTAAGAATACACAGTCATAAAAATGTATGGATTCAATGGAAACCTTTAGCAATTATCATCATTGTTGACTACCTGCATATTTTCATTGAAGTACATTAGAAAAAGGTTTAGAAGTGAAAATATACATTTCCCTTTGAAGAAGGCCAATAAATTTCCACCTCCTACATGAGGTAGGTACATTTGTGGTCAATTCAAGGATTTCCTTATATCTTGTGGAGAACATGTTGGAGAGTTTTAATATCCCACAGATAAGAGTATGGAAGCATAATCCTCATAACATCATTTATGAGATAATAAAGGATAAATACAAAGAAAATCATGAGCTTGACCGTCAACCCATAGGAGAGGATTGTGCCAATAAGTCTACATGGGAGGAAGTTAAATAAATTTTAAATCTAGTTGATTCAAGCACTTCCCACTACTTAGGATAGAAAATGGTCACTTTAGAACCCATGTATGTTCATCAAGGAGAGGATGGAGGAAGATGAGGAGGAGGTCGAGGATGAAAATGAGATAAAGTCAAGCACCAATGTTTTATAAAAGTCAACTAGAAACCAAATCAAAACATGCTTTCACTATGGAACACATGACTTATTCCATGTCAACATCCGAAGCAAAATAGCTAGGAAAGGTTTCTAAGCCTAGACATGTATGAGTTGTGAAATAGTTTCAATAAATGGCTAATCAAGTAGCTAAAGAAAGAAAAATATATATAAGGATCTATCAGAAAGTAAGCCACTTTCCCCCATGCAGGTTAAGAATTCATTAGACTATAAAAGGGGGATTCTCAAGTTAGCAGTGTTATAGTCCAAGGTAGAGAGAATTAGGTCCATGTCATACTAGGAAGTTCATCAAATGTCCCTTCTAGAAAATCTTATTGCATATAAAAATATCATGGAACTGAATATGTAGGTGATTCATATGGTGCATAGATAAATGGACAAGAAAAGTGTTATAATTAGGAAGCTAGAAGAGTTTTACAAAAAGGTTAGTGGCTAGTTGAAATATAAGATGATGGTATGAAACTGGAGGAAGATGAAGGTAAAAGCCTTAGAGTTTAAAATCACTAACCTAGCTACATTTCCTCATGCTTTTAAGAAATATCAATCCATGTTGGAGTATAAGGATAAGAAGGTAGCCTCCATGAAAGTGTAGATCAAAATCCCATATCCACATCCATGCAAAAATATGAGTTGGTGGAGATGAAGAAATAACATCATGAGCTAAAACAAAAACTCTGTGATGTGCTAATGAAGAATAAAAAATTCAAAGGCCAAGTTATGATACTTGAGGAAAATTTCTAAGGGATGAAGGATGTTAATTTTTCATGTTTTTCTATGTTGTATCAATTACTTTAGCCAAATTCCACACTTCAATTAGAAATATTTCCAATTACAATAGTCTTTCCATTCATCAATAGTAATTGAATATATAACAATAAATTCAATGACAAAGGAGACAATGAGTGCATTAACAAGAGACACGGAGTTTGGTTAACAAATAGAAAAAAACCCACAAGGGGGGAAACCTTTGAAATTATTCTTGTATTATATTGTCATGAAATGTTCAATAGAGAGTACAGTGATCCTAATCAAATTGCCAGCAAAATAACCAAATACAAATCTAAAACAAACTTCTAGAGTCATTATGGTACAAAGAGAAACCCTTCAGCTTTTTGTTGACTATGGTCAACTTTAGTCAAATGCAAAACCCTAGCTCAAAACACCAATCGCTCCCTTCAGGTTGACATTAATGTGACTATAGCCACAGAGTCACTCTCTTGGCATATGTGAGCATGTGAGTGTAGCCGATTTAGCCCAGTGACATGCATGGGACAGAAAAATAAGAACCCTAATCCGTACGAGTCATAGACCTGGAACTTCAGTCAAACCTATCAGAGCCAATTCAAAACGAAGAGAACAATATGCTTGGTCCATGTCCAAATGAGTTGTAGGTCACCTGTGTTTATAAGCTTTCATGGATTCCCAATAATGTCCATTTGATGTTGAGGCAGACCTAACCAAATGTGCATGTGTGGGTACATAAATTCAAACTCCAACTTTTGATTATCCAAATGAGGTGATATTTAGGTCAATTTTGGTCCTCCAGAAAAGAGGAACTCAATCGCATCATTATATCCATCATATGAGCTTTCTAAGGTGGAAGTTTACCATATTTTCATATTTTAGTACTCCCTCTTAACTAAACAAGATTCCACAAGTCAAAAGTTTTCCATTGATCAATATTCCATCCTATCATCATATGTACCATCTCTGCACAACTCTTTCTGCTAAGACATTTTCAAATCTAAAGGAGAAGAATTATCGGGGAGAAAGTGTTTTGAAACCAGCTCAAGAAAAGATAGAAAAGATAGATCAACGCCTTAGAATTCAGCCTCTTTGAGGGGGCAACCT
>APFE031228337.1:124203-191600 GCA_000404065.3 Pinus taeda
AATACTTTGGTGATAATTTATTGTCCTTCTTAACTTGCTTGAGGGACATTTTCTTATATGGTTGTAGCCGTAGGAATATCCAATCACCTACATCAAAACTTCTTTCACTGCGATGTTGATCTGCTTGTTGTTTCATTCTATTTTGTGCCAACACGAGGTTATCCTTAAGAGTTTGAGGACTTGTTGTTGATGTTCGATGTGATGTTCCACTGCCTGAACCTTAGAATTTTCTCTTAAATATGATGTGATGGATGGTGGTTGATACCCATAAAGTGCCATAAATGGGGTAATTTTTGTTGCTATATGGAAGGAAGTGTTATACCACCATTCAACCAGAGGCAGCCATTTGACCCATTGTGTCTGTTTGTTAGATACAAAGCAACGAAGATATCCTTCCAAACATTTGTTTACTATCTCAGTTTCCCCATTAGATTGAAGATGATAAGATGAACTATGAGCTAACTGAGTACCAAGACAAGAAAATAATTCTGTCCAAAAATTTCCAGTGAAAATGGGATCTCTGTCACTTACAATAATCTTTGGGTTTCCATGTAGCTTTTGAATTGTTTCCATAAATGCAGTAGAAACTGTACTAGCTTTAAATGGATGTGATAATGCACAAAAGTGTGCATACTTGGTAAGTCTGTCAACTACCACCATGATGACACTCTTTCCCTCAGACTTGGGTAAACCTGTGATAAAATCCATTGAAACCTCCTCCCAACGTTTGCTTGGAATGGATAAAGGTTGTAATAGACCTGGGGTCTTAATTGTTTCAAATTTATTTTTTTGGCAAACCAAACATTCCGCCACAAACTTTTGAATATCTGATTTAAGGCCATCCCAAAAAAATTCCTTCTTAACCCTATGGTAAGTTTTTAAAAATCCTGAGTGCCCTCCTAAGGGAGAAGTGTGCAATTCCGTAAGAATCTTTTGTTTTAGCTAGGAATTCTTACAGAGGTATAAGCGATCTTTGTACCATAACGAATCATTTTTCCAGCTAAATGTATCAGACGTACTGGAATCTTGTTGTAGCTTTCGAATAAGTGCCCACACTTCTTCATCATTCTTCCATTCTTCCCTTGCTTCGTTTATCCAATCTGGTTGGATAATAGAAATGGCACACAACAATGCTTCCACATCCTCATCCTTTCTTGAGAGTGCATTTGCCACCACATTTTTCTTCCCTTTCTTGTAGATGAATTCAAAGTCATAACCCAACATATTTGTGACCCACTTTTGTTGCTCTTCATAGGATAATCTTTGTTCTAAAATGTATTTAAGGCTATCATGATCCGTTTTTACCTTAAAGTGTCTCCCCATTAGGTAGGGTCGTCATTTCTTAAGTGCATGTAGCATTGTCGACATTTCATTCTCATAAATAGCTTTGTGTAAAAACTTTCCCTTGATTTGACGACTTTCAAAAGTAGTGGGTCTTTCATCTTGCATTAAAACAAAACAGATTCCATTTCCTGAACCATCACATTCCACAATAAAGGTTTTTGTGAAGTCTGGTGTAGCTAAGACCAGCGCTTGGCACATTGCCTCTTTAAGATGTTCGAATGCCTTCGTTTCTTCCAAAGTCCATGAAAATGCATCTTTCTTCACTAATGTTGGAAGAGGTGCCACTATTTTCCCATAATTCTTAACAAACTTCCGATAATAACCTGTCAACCCAAGAAATCCACGCAGACACTTTATGGATGTGGCAATTTTCCATTACTTAATGGCTTTAATTTTTCTAGGGTCTATCTTAACTCCTTCATGAGATACAATATGACCCAAATATTACACCTCTTGTACTCCAAAGAAACATTTGCATCTTTTTTCATACAATTGTTTCTCCTCCAATAGTTGTAGCACCCTGTCAACATGTTCAACATGATCCTTCCAAGACTTGTTGTAGATTAGTATATCATCAAAAAATACTAACACAAATTTTCTAAGGAAAGGGTTTGAAAATGGAAATCATCAAACATTGAAATGTAGAAGGTGCATTGGTAAGGCCAAAATGCATGACCAAGTATTCATAATGACCCTCATGAGTTGTAAATGCTATTTTTGGAATGTCTTCAGTCTTCATTCTCATTTCATGATATCCTGAACGAAGATCCAACTTGGTGAAATAAATTGATCCATGCAATTCATCTAGTAATTCATCAATGACAGGAATGGGAAACTTATCTTTAATAGTGAGCTTATTGAGCTCTCTATAATCTGGACACATGCGCCATGATCCATCCTTCTTGTGCATCAATGCTACTCGAGTAGAGAAAGAACTTTCACTAGGCTGAATTATACCAGCCTCTGGCATTTCTACAACCATACATTAAATTTCACTCTTTTGGGCGTAGGGATATCTATCCGGATTCATCTTTGGAGGAACACTTCCTGGAATTAGATGAATAGCATGATGATGATCACAAATAGGTGGGAGACCTTTGGGTGTTTCAAATACCTTGGAATGATTCTCCAAGGATTTTTGGAGATCTGGAGAAATAGATGATTTCGATGTGGAGACATCTAGCAAACATAATTGTGCAATTACACCTCTTTGTTTCTTTTTTATAAGCTTTGTCATACCGATAGAGCTAGCTATCTTTCCTCGTTTCCCTGCAGTAACCCTTAATTCAACTTCCTTTCCTTTCACAGAAAATTTCATGAAAAATTCTTGGAAATTAAAAGTTATTGTACCCAAGAATTGTAGCCATTGGACTCCTAGTACAACATCAACACCTCCCATTGGAATGGAAAGCATTGGGCTAGTCAATACATATTCTCCGATGGATAGCTTGATATTATGGCACTTTCGAAAGCAATTTATCATTCCTCAATTTGCATCCATCACTTGACACTCTGGTGCTGGATATAGGAAGCAATTCAATTTGTTTCCTACCTTACAATCAATAAAATTGTGGGTACTTCGTGAATCAATCAACACTATTACCTTTTTCTTCTTGATTTTTTCTTCTATCTTGATGGTTTGAGGAGTGTTAATTATAGCCAATGCATTACGAGATTTGGTTAGATTTATTTCTTCTTTATCTAGGCTTTGTTCCTAGAGTATATCCTATTCTTTTGACATCTCTTGCTCCTTTTCTTCTTCCTCTTCACAATCTATGTAGAATAATTTCTTCTGGGCACACTTCTGAACTTTAGTGTATTTTCTATCACAACTATAACAAAGCCCTTTTGCTCTTTTTTCTTCCAATTGTTGTGGTGTAAACCTTATAGGTTGTGGAAGACTAAGGGCAAAAACACTTCCATATTTATAGTTTTAAGAGGTATGCTTCCTGGTTGTCAGAATTTTTCTCTCCATTTTTCTTGCTAACCTGAATGCCTTCTCTAATGAATCAAGTTCCCAAAGGTGAACATCGTGTTGGATATTATCCTTTAAAGTCCCTATGAACACATCAATCCTATGCTCCTCTAGAATATTTTTTACCCTTATGTTCAATTTTTGGAACTCCTCAATGTGCTCAATTATTAAACACTTTTGTTTGAGACTTATCAATTGGCTAAAAAAAGTGTTTCTTTTTGTATCCTCATAATGTGCTGTCAATTTTTCCTTAAAAATTGCCCAAGTGACAATTTTTTTACAAGAGAAAAGCCATTGATTCCATACAAACTGATTTGGTTACAAATATAAAGTTGCAATACGCACCTTTTGTGTGTTTTTCACATTATTGAGATCGAAAAATTGCTCCATCTCTAATATCCATGTTGCGAGATCCTTGCCATCAAACATCCTCATATCGATTTTTGGAATATGGTGGGTCTTCGATCCAACATTAGAGTCTATGAATTCATGATTAACATTTATTTTATTCTCATCATGCGTTTACTTTACTACCCTTTCACCATCAGTAAGCATTTCTTGTAGAAACTTTATCAAATCTATCTTCAAATCTTCCATGCCTGTCTTCGAATTTTCCATCTTAGCTTCCACGTCATTCACCTTAGTTTCTACACGTTTCTTTAAACCATCCATCTTAGCTTCTACATCTTTCTTTCAACCATCCATTTTAGATTATGTTTCTTTTTGTGCAAGTGACACTTGTTCCACTTGGTCTCATAATTTTGATATATCATGTTGCATTTCTTCCTCTTCTTGATGAGTCATGCTAGAGCTTCCAAGTTGCTTATTAGGTGTTTGAATTTTCTTTCCTTGGGGCATAAATTACAATTAATAATGATTTACTATGCCCTTTGAATTCCTTCAAACTAACTTTTCAAACCAAGCTTATTAAAAAATTTGAAAAAAACTACACACCTTTTTTCACTTTGTAGGGGCTTGATATTGAATCTAATGTATCTTTGTAATTTCAGATCATCCACATTGGAAATTGTGACCTATGGTAGCCCTCTGTGTCCTCTTTCCAATGTCACCAGTTTGATCCAAATTGGATTCTCCAAGGAAGAGTTATGCCAAATCTTGCACAGTGACCTGATTGTATACTAGTTCAGTAGAGTGAACTTGTACGACATGCCATGAGTCACTATTTCGACCTTTGGCTCTAAAAACTATATACAAGAAACTATTGCCCGTCCTCTTTTTGTACCTTCTTACAAAATTTCAATCTGATGCTCAGAGCGAAAGTTATGATGATTTTCCCCAGATCACCTGTTTGGAATGTCATTTAAGAGTCTACAAAAAGACCAACTTCCTCAGATCATATCTCCGCAAATATATTGTGAAAAGCTTTGAAATTCGGACCCTGGGTTCAGTGCAATTTCATTTCAAATGGGATTTTTTTAGCTCTTGAAACATTGCAGAAAAGAAGTTATAGAAAAAATTCCACGATGACCTATTTGGAGAGAAAAAACCCTAGAATCCAAAGTTCTCATACCAAATGTTATGAAACCAGCTCACAAAAAGAAAGAAAAGATAGTTGAACGCCTTAGAATTTAGCCTCTTCGAGGGGGAAACCTCCTTTACATTACAAAAATGAACAATTATTGGATGATTCAAATGAAAAAACCTTGTTTCCATATATATAAATCTAAGGAGTCACAATATAACCCAACTAACATAACAATAATAATATAAAGCCACAAAAATAACAATAAAAAGGATTCTATGTGGTACAGTAATAATAATATGGGGACAATAGGGGTACAACAATATTAATAAGGGATACAACTACAATAGTAATGGGGTAATCACTAGTATTATAGGGACCTAACAGTATGGGTATTCATTGGTTTATTATGGCTGAGGAAATTGGCAAATGAAATTGCTAAGGCTTTGAAAAGGGAAAATTTCATTATGGCACATTTATTTATGAAAATAATGGAAATTAGGAGAAAATGGAGGTGAAAGGTCATAGGTTTCATGTGAGGAGGAAATTGAATAAAAATAATGGAAAGTGAAGAAAATAGAGGCCTTGTTAATAAAAAACCTTATGAGGATCAGTTGGTAACTTTATGTTAGTTCAATTTTGGATCTCTCTCATTATTCTCTCTCTCACTCACTCTTGGATAGTTAGAGTTTTCATGGAGCATTTTGCCATTGCATCAAGAAAGGAAAAGAAGGCAAGAGGAAGTAAGGTTCAACCATGGAAATGAAGGATCAAGTAACTACAATAGGATTCTTTGCAGGTATTGATTTTCATGTGTATTTTCCTTTCTAGATTTGCCATGAACGGTATTACATGTGGTTCTTTTCTTGTTATGGGATGAGTTTTTCTAGGTGTAATGTTGTTCCAACCTAGCCTTAATTTGGGATAGACATGGTGTGATGGGGTTGTCATGTTTTGGTTGATTTGAATTGTCAGATGGATTCAAATATGGGTGAGGTGGATTTTAGAATGATAGAGAACATGGCCTAGTGGTCCTTGAAGTGAACTGTGTATCACAGTAAATCCACTAGCCTAGTGAACCCTGAGCTATAGTGTGGGTTGTGGTATTTGTTTCCTTTGCGGGCCTATGAATCCTTAATAGTGAATGCCAGGATATGCATAAATCCAAGAGGTATTTTTCTCTCAGTTCGGCATAGTAATATTGGAGTCGGGATATGAGATAAAGCCAAGAGAGTGGGCATTGGTTTATGTCCTAGCGAACTCAGTTTCAATTGTGGTAAATATTGAGGGACTAGGAGAGAAGCAAATTCCTCATGGTGTATGATCCAGGTGGCTCCAAAGACACACATAGGACAAAGAGGGCTTACGAATGCTCAAACATCAAAGTGTTTGCATTATTCTCAAACCAAGTTCATCTTAAATATATCATTTTCGTGATCACAGTGGTGCGAACGGTTCGTCAATTTGAGTCTGGGTGAGGAAGATAGAGGCAGTCAAAGTTGGGTTGACCTTTTACTTACTGGGGAGAACTAACAAAGAGACAATTTGAACTTTTTTGAAAGACGGAATGTAGCCAACTTCACCCAGATTCTGGGCAAAATTGTTGCGTGGTTAAAATGACTCCTTTGGCCTAAAATCATGGTTTTTAACAAATGACATATTGTTTTATTTAAACAAAGGAAATATAAAAAAAGGGTGGTGGGCCACCAACCCAACCACCCCACCCGTATCCAGATTATAATATATATGTGTATTGTTAGAGGGGTAGGCCATGACCCCCAGCCCCTCCCACAGAATGGTTGAAACGAACATAAAACAATAATGAAGTTGGGTAGGGTCAGCCCTTGGGGCATGCACCCGATCGTGAAACAAACCAACCACCATTAAAGCAATGCATGGAGCCAGCAAAAGTGGGGTGGGCAGGTCGCCCAAGGTGGGCCCAACCTGATCCATTTTTAATTAAAGAATTTGTATTATGTAAAAATAGGAGGAGGCAAGGTTTGACCGCCCGACCTCCTTTGTAATAAACGAATCCTAAACCAACCCAACACAACTGATTTATTGAGAAATCCACCTGGGATTTAATATAAACACACATTTTCACAATGTGCCTAATAAGATGGAGGAACCAGGAGCAGGCCTAGAAAAAAAGGAAAAATTTTCTTAATTAATTTTTAATGCAGATGGAATCATGACTGAGCGAAATTTCCAGGAGGGTGAAATTTTTACAGTGTCCAAATTGGACAAATTTTATGTTGATCCCACACCTCTTTGCAAGACAAACCTGATGGCGTAGTCAGTTTCCTGATCTGAGCAACTGATTTTCATAGAACCCAGAGGGGGGAATCTTTGAGGAATCTAGGGGGAATCCAAAAGATTCCTTAAGCCCCAGACCCTTAATTTCTCAGAATTTAGAAATTTGACAGTTGATTTTGCATTATTAGACACCACAAACCTAATGGTGTATTTAAATTTTCCATTTGCTCATTCTATTTTTTGGCCACTATTCTAAGTGGAGTCTAGGTGTAACCATTCATGTGCGAGCAGTCATTCCCATGAGATTCGATCCTTGAGATCGATGGTCTGAATAGCTTCAATAGTTTGACATCTACTTCTTTAGATGGCCCCAGGATGTGAGGTATATGCAAGGTGTTCATGTACTTCCTTTCCTATGTGTTGTGCTACACAGATCCCTATTTGATGTTCAATGTGGGATCTTGTTTTCATACTTGCTTCATGATCGCTCCTTGATGGGATGCAGAATCATCTGTGTGTTGTACTTGTTGTCATGATTCACCATGTTATGTTTTGAGATCCCTTTGTTGTATGTTTATGGGATATTTTTGTTTTTGTCATGCATGCTTGCATTGAGACCCCTTCTATGCCATGTTGGTAGGATGTTCATCATGCATAAGTTTGTGTGATACTAATAAAATTCTTTCGACTGAGAGTTCCTGAAGTGGAACATCCTTTGGAGCCACTCCCTCATTAGGGAATTTACCTTGTATGATAGAGACATCATCTCTTATGTACATCATCATGATTGACAATGCTTAATGCATTGGCCTACACCATATTGACAACGGTGCTTGGAGACGTAGTCCCTCTTGAAATAACTCCATTATCAACATCTTGTTTCTTATGTTGCTGATGTTTGACATCTTCCTCTTCTTTAGAACATGCAAATGTATTCATTTATGTTCATTTAAATATGCAATTTAACACATTAGGAAAGTAAATGGTCTTGGAAGGGTCCTTTGTCACACCTACACCTCGATCAACTGGTATTGAAATGGGATTTATGTTGATGTGAACTACAAGCGTGAACAATGGAATGTGTAGCGACATAGGATGAGAAAGCAATGTACAAGAACATGCTCAAAATTTCCAAAAGGGTGGAAATAATCTGTGAAACTCTACAGAAAGAGATAGAGGAAAAGGAGCAATTGCAGCTTCAGTTGTAAGCCACAGAAGAGGCCCTCGAAGAACTGAAGCACAACAACCAAAATCTTCAAAAAGAGAATGTTGAATTGAAGATGCTTCTACATGAAGAGAAAGAGGAAAAGCAAGGTTTGATATGACAGCTACAAACAAAGGACGAGGCCTTGGAAAAGTTGTAGTGTGACCCATGTGAGGTAAGAAGTAGTTCTCCATCTTCATGTATGTTTCCTGATGATGATTGCACTATTTTTGAAAATCATACCATAGGAATTTTCTCCAAACTGTTGAAGAAAATGGAGTATGAAGGAAAATGAATAGGCATCCATGGCCAAGGCATTTTCAACCCCGTCAAAGTAGAGGAATTACCGTGTTGAACATGACTTGGGTATGTCAGAAAGGAAGTTGGGGAATGTGCCACGACAGTTAGCGAACAACCAACAATAGATGATGAGCAGCCCTCATCATTACTTTCCAAGTCGACAGACGAGGTAAAATATGTTGATATCCTTTCAGTTTCATTTTCACATAGTATGACTTCTGTTGGAGATTTGTAGATCCCAATTACAGGGACAAACATGAGGCTCCTCAAGGACGAGGCACGTGGAGGAAGAAAAACTTGGTGTTAATAACCAAGGCATAACTCAACCATTGGAGGTTACGTAGAGACCTCAATTTCCAAGCTCGAGATACACTAAAGGAGAATGCTCGAAGGTGGCATATTCATCCAAGGGATCGTCGAAATCATCGAGGAAAATTAATGATGAGAAAACATCCCCATCATCCCATGGCAGTTTCCATTGAAATGAAAGAGCTGAGGTAAGATTCCATTACCATACCTACAGAAAAGACAACACGAAAAGGTATAAACACTCTCGGCATGCGAATGTTCATTTCGATTATGACATGTTCTTAATGATCAAAGTAAAACATGGCATCGAAAAACATGTACCTTTTATGGATTACATAAACATATATTTTCTAATTTTTGGAAAAGAATGGAAACACACAAAACGATGAGGCATGAAAGACCCTTTCAACAACAGGTAAAAAAACATGTTAAGCATATCTAAAGGAAGAAACCTATTGCAGTCATTGCAACAGAAGTAGGCATCAAAGAGCCACATGTTGGAGGCTCCATCCAGAGCATCACCTTAAAGACATAGCGTCGGTGCATGAACCAGGTGAAGAAGTTGTTCAACAAGAAAAACTACGACAATGAGGCAACCCATTCACCTTGATAAGTGAAAAATGGTTTCTAGATATGTTAGTTTGTCATGGTCATGCTTTTGTAAATCATTTGTTGAATTTTAAAATGAAAAATTGATGATGTTTTCCATCACTTGTTAGGGAACAATGATGTTTGGTATTATTTTGAGTTGCATGTTGAACTATGAAAGTGATGTTGTGTTTCCATCATCTGTCAAAACAATAATGTTTAGCCTTATCTTTGTAAATCATGTGTTGCAGTGATAAAGTGTTTTCCATCACTTGTTGGAGCAACAATGATATGTTGGCCTTATTTTCGTAGCTTGGGTATTATGTCCATCTTGATGTTAACTTGACCACCGAGTATGTCTTATAAACTCATGGAAAGTGTGGGATGATTGGGTCGTTAGTTGGTCATGTAGGACAAGAATGTAAATTGAAAAACAATGTAGTATAGGCTGCAAAGGTGGCAGGTGTCGGCTCATCGCTTAAGGCTCCGAAGAACAAAGTGAAGGAGATGGAAGCAAGACCTTTCAAGATGCTTTTCATGTAGACAAGATACAAAGAAGTTGGAGGGTATTTTTCATGCTTTTGGAGGACCAAAACCTCCTTAGTGGGGAGGATTGATCAAAGTCGGTTGAGAGACACACACAAGACAAAGGGGGCTTATGAATGCTCAAAAATAAAATGTTTTGGAATATGCCCGAACTAGGTCCATGTTAAAGATCGCATTGTCATGATCATGGTGGTGTGAACGATTCACCAATCCGAGTTTGGATGAGGAAGATAGAGGCAGTAAAATTTGGGTTGACTTTTTGCTAACTGGGTATGATTAACAAAGACACAATTTGAACTTTTTCGGCAGACGGAATTTGGCCAACTCCAACCAGATTCTAGGAAAAATTGTTTCCTGGTTGAAATGACACCTTCGTCCTCACATCAGGACTTTTAACAAGAAACATATTGTTTTATTTAAATAAAAAAATATTAAAAAAGGGTGGTGAGAAACCAAGCCCGCCACCTCAACTCTATCAACGTAAGTATATGTATGTGTATTGGTGGAGGGGTGGACCACGACCCCTACCCCTCACACAGAACGACTGAAACCAATATAAAAAAATCACAGAGTTGGGTAGGGTCGGCCCTTGGGGAACACACCCAATCCTGAAACAAGCCAATCACCATTAAAGTAATGCATGGAGCGAGTGGAGGTAGGTTGGGTGGGTCACCAAAGGCGGGACCATCCCGAAACATTTTTAATTAAAGAATTTTTATTATGTAATAAAAGGAGCATGGGTGGTTTGATCACCCCATATCCTCTGTAATAAATGAATCCTAAAACAACTCAGCACAACTGATTTATTGAGAAACCTGCCCAGGATTTAATATAAACACTCATTTTCGTAGTGCACCTAGGATGATGGAGGAAATAGGAACATGCATGGAAAACGAGGCAAATTTTTTTTAATTAATTTTTAATGTAGGTGAAACCATCACTCAGCGAAATTTCTAGGAGGGTGAAATTTTTCTAGAGTCCAAATTGGACAAATTTTGTGTCGATGTTACACCTCTCAGCAACATGAACCTAATGGCATAGTCAGTTTCTCAATCTGAGCAGCCAATTTGTAGAGGACCTGGATGATGTAATATTTGATGAATCTAGGGGGAATCTAAAAGATTCATTAAGCCCCAGATTCTCGAGCTCTAGAACATTTTTCCAACCAAGGCTCTAGGACTATTAACTCAACTCACCTAGGGTTATAGAGTATTTTTCCAACCAAGGTTACAAGAATAGCAACTCAACCCAAGTTGTTACATTCCTCGAGAGCATTTGTCCAACAAAGGTTCTAGGAGCTAACAGTTGAACCCAAGCTAAGGAAACATGAGAACCAACCAAAAGAAAACAATGAAAATAAACCCAAAATGACCATGACTATCAAGGAAATGGCAAGGTTAGGCTATCCACTATGGATCTACAAAATCCTGCATGATAGTGACATATCACAACTAAGGAACCACATGCATATATCATGCATGCAACTCAGTAATTATAAGAAAATATGATGTAGCTACTGATGTCGATGCCTTATTATGCTTTCCTTCTCTTATTTTTCCTTGTTTCTCCAAGTGTCCAAGTATACCACACCCTCCAAGACTGCTCCAAGAAAAATATAAGTATCCAAGAATATGAGAAAGAGAGAAGAATGAGAGAGCTCCAAAGCTAAACTGACAAAAGGTTACCAACTAAATCTTAGAAGCCTTTTTATGAATGAGGCCTCTATTTTCTTCCTTTTCCATTTGTTGACAAGGCTAATCCTATCAACAGATAGAGACAATCCCTACAGCCCAATGAGTGGGCCTAGTAATTGAAGTGACAGTCAACTAGATGTCTTCCTATGTTATAACTGAAAAGTAGAACGAATGAAATAACTCGCCTCATTCGGATGCTATTGTGATTTCCTTTGTCGAAGGCCTCAAACCGCTTTTGTCATGGACTTTTTATTTCTTCTCTCAGCACTTATGTACCTACATAAGTGATAAAAAGACAAAAAATCATGCCAAAGCTAATAGCAAACCCAATAATAACATACTTAACTGATGAAGGAATGTCAAGCTAATACATACATGAACATATGTATTTTGGGAAGATGAATGAATAGTTGTATATTATTTAAAGAAGAAAGTGAAGCTTACAACGATAGCCTTGATGTTGAAAGGCTCTCCTTGATTGGTAATCAAAGCCCAAGCCAAGAAACTCTCCAAGCACTCCTTCTCCAAGTCTAATGAATAGTCTCTAAGCAAAAGCTCAATATAGATGTGAAAATGAACATATACCAACCAGCCTCTAACTTGACCAACCATTTGGGAATGGGAGAGGATGAATATATAGGATCGGAAAGGTATTTAGTGTTCATCCCAAGATATTATTAGGCCCTTATCTCAAGGAGGTAGCTCATAGGTATAAGACCAAGATGCCAAGTTGTGAGAATTTGACCTCATCTATACCAAACAACCTCCACCTCGCCGCTCTAGAAGCTTCTAGATCATGACGCTTCTCATCCTCTTTGGCAAAATTTCATTTTTGGGATCATCATGGGTGTATGAGAAAATAAAGGGATGTCACTATAGGACTGGCATAGTGCAACATGTGATCATCGTGGTTTTTGGTCTCATAAGAGTGATGGTTGTCAAATTAGGGTTTAAGAGCCGTGATCCTCGCGAATTTTGGCCTCATAAGAGAGATGATTCTCAAATTAGGGTTTAAGAGCCATTTCCTTTAGGGGAAGCTCAAGGAATCTTCCAATCAATGTATTAGGGAGGATTTGAATTGCATATATGAATCAATACAATGATTATGGTCATGTTTCGGGCACTTCAGGGTATGTCACAGGGAATTGCAGTAGGTGTGACAAAATATTGTGTAACAGATGCCCCCTAAAGCATGAAGGAATAATGAGGAGTGATGGATGAGATGGTTTAGGAGATTTTGCGAGGATGAGGATACACAGTGTCAGGAGACCTGCAAATGAAGAATGCATATACATATAAATATCTAGTTTCAAAACATGAATCCACAGTATGGACACAACCATCCAGATAGAAAGGACTATATGAAAGGATGCATGGCATGGACGCAACCATCCAATATAGAAGGATCATCTATAATCTAAGATCCAAGGCATAGACATAGTCATTTGATATAGAAGTATTATCATCATAAATATAAAGTCTGATGGTGTGGTCACAACCATCTGCATAACAGAAACATGTGTATAATCATGAATAACCCATAACTCCACATGGCTTGATTCATATCACACAAAACTCAGGCTCTTGTGCTCCATCCAAACTCCATCAAAGTATGAATTCTAACATGTGAATGATTTTTTTGCAGTTGAACATGTTAGAAAACCACCTGATCACTGGCCATTGATCTGGACCGTTAACAAGCATGAGAGAAACCACACATAATGGCAATGGCTCTCAAGGTATAACAATACAATCCATTAATGTGATAATGAATTTGAAGTTGAACACTTGTGGAATAACTTGATCGAAGGACAATAATGAAAACCTATTGTTGGATGTGAATAACTTGCCACTAAGGCATGCAAGCTCTAGGATAATGAAAGGGAGTTTCTATGTCATCTTCTTGGATAATGAGCTAATGTCGATAGGAAGTGACCTGTCGAAGGAGGGAAATGATGAATCTCCCATCATTGAGATGACATGAGGAATAAAGTGGAATGAATTGAGTAGGATGAAAGATTGTAGTGATGATTTAGACAATGTATAGGTAATAGACTACATATTGGACTTCTCTTGAACATATTGGCGACAAGACTCTGGAGTGCGGTAGCATAGAGTCAACATAGGACTAAGGGTCATAATGATGAGGTGGAATAGTGAAATGAGAGACAAAATGGATCACCCAAACATGGAAGTACAAGCGATTAAGTGATGATATATAGAACCTGACAAGAGAAATAAATGAGTATCATGTTCAAGGGAACATGCTGCGTATACAAAGGGTGTTTCATCTTCATTTTTCCCCCACTATTTCTAGCGAGTACTTTTTTATTTTTACAAAATATTGAAGAGGATACCATATGCTTGTTGTATAAGTTCATTCTTCGAATGAATTCATCCTAGTAATTTTTACGAGCCCTAGGAAGGATAAGTTGGGTCTAATCATGGTGACGAGTCTTTCGTCATAAAGTTTTGACGAGTCTGACATAAGAATAACTCGGTACCTTTTTCATATTTAGAGAGTTTGAAAAAGAAACGAAAAACAAAACTCCATCATGTCCCTTTCCTTAATTTGTCCCTCAAATCCGGAAAGGTAGAAAACAATATCCGAGGGAGACTCTTGACTATATCGACCAAGGTCTACCTTTTTCGCAAATAGTAAATCTCAACCTAAACAATGGGTAAAAATATACTAAGATGATATCAACTCATTTACTTTCATGAGTTTAAAATGACAAGTACTCAACAACCTTTTCATATTTCAAGAGTGAGAAAAGAGCTGAAACATGACTCCTCTTAGAGGAATGAGTGGTATAAAAGGATAGTAACAGTTCCATTCATAATGGAACTCCTCAAAACATGCAATGGTCAAGAGGCTAGCTAATAATACTAATCATTGCAGATGTTGCTCACACAAGGGTATAACAACCAAGTGAAAGTGAATGATTGGCCAAAGAGATGGTGATGATGGAGATGAAAGAACCAAGGCACATTTGAAAAATAGGTTGATAAAAATGAAAATCACAAGATGTAAAATGGGAACGACTTCATTTCTACACAAGCTTGAAATGGTTACAAACTATGCTTGGATTTGGTTTCATTTTTACACAAGATTGAAATGGAAATAAACTATGCTTGGATTTGGTTTCGTTTTTACACAAGCATGAAATAAAGGTAAACTATGCTTGGGTTTGGTTTCATTTTTACACAAGCTTGAACAAGGATAAACTATTCTTGAGATAATTTTGTATGCACCTAGCATAATGACTCCATTCGAGGTACATACCCCCCCAAGCTTCATTTCATTGACCTAAGTGGATTGAAGAAATATTCACTTATGAGATCAAGTGAAATACTCGACTGAGATTTTACAAGATCTAATCAAAGACTCAAATTGGAAGGGATTTGTTTCATTTTTTAACGATCTTGACACAAGTAACAAAACTATGCTCATGGGACCTATTTCATTTTTTAATGAGGTTGACATACTAAAAGAACTATCCTCATGACCCTTGTTTAATTTTTTAACGAGCTTGACACAAGTCAAGGAACTCCACTTCATGGTCCTTGTTTCTTTTTTTAACGAGCTTGAAACAAGACAACGAAATTTGCTACATCTCTTTGATTAGAGACCAACAGAGGCCATGAATTCCAAGAGTTTCTCATCAGACAGGAGAACAACACTCTAGAAGGGATACATATTTAAGGATCCAATTGAAAAATCAAGTTCCAATGACCCTAGTACATGGTGTACTACATCACCTACTATATTATCAATATATGTGTACATGGAATGGGTGGCCATGTAATTAACCTCTGGAGGGGTTGATATTGCTTGCACATAAGAACCATTTAGGAATGATGGTTGAGTGTGAGTTCATTTAGAACCAATGAATGTAAGTTGATCAATGATCACAATGTTTCCTTCATGTGGAGAAAACATCAGTTGAAAGATGGAAGAAACAAGAGCTCCCATGACATAAACATAGTCACGGCGAATGAGTAGATTAAAATCTAAAGGGCCTTGGAGAACCATCACATCTATATATGTAGTCCTTCCTCCCAAACTAATAGGAAACATAGGAAGGATCCCTATTGGTTGATTGGTTCCTCTATTAGAAGGTAACAGATAATCGGTGATGGGGACAAGCTGAGGAGAACCTAAAGTTTGACAAGTAGTTGAGGACAGAATACTAACGGATCTACCCTCACCTATTATTTTGCTAGGTATGACCATATGGTAAACATATACTATAATTTGAAAAGGCACATAAGAGAGAAGCCGATATCCTACCAGATGACTCCAATAAAATGAAGTGACTAAACTACTCAGAGGGGGTGTCATAAGAATCTTAGAGCTACCCTGTTACTTGATGGGAATAGAAGAAATTCTCTCATGCACCCCGGGAACATGAGGATTTCCCTCCGATTCATTCCAAACTCAAGAAACTAGAAGAACCTGAGGAGTATGAGGTTCACTATCTACTGGAAAGATACAGTTAATTGAAGGTGGTGTCAAGTCTACCGATTTCTCAATCAATGGTTGGTTGATCCAAATTTAAATAAGAACACAACAAAATACAGAGATACCCATATACACAAAGATGCAGCGGAAATAATACTTCATTTCATTAATGGAAAACACTGAAATATGCTTACAAACAGAGTTGAAAATAAACCAGTTAGGGCGATGGTAGCTTATCTCTCAGAAGAGATGTGCCGGCTACATGCCTCTAAACTATTCTGAACTGTGTTACAATGAGGCTCAAAGGCCTATTTATTGTTGAGAAATAATAGAGAACCGTTCACATTCCAAAATCTAACCTTAGAAGATGAAACACCAAATTGTGGGCCCCGTTTTGGGTAAATTGGTACATCAATTTCCCAGGGTCGTAACTTTGGCATACGATCTCTGTTTGACGCATATGATAGCTCGTTAGAAAGATCTATCCTAGAACTACCACTTTGGGAAGGGAAACATCGGTCCGTGGACCAATGTTGCCCCCAAATTTCCCAAAAAACGTTGCTTAAGGCCTCAAAACGGCTCCGGAATTTCAGGACCCAAAAAAATTTGCTAAAAATAGTAAATTGTGCTATAATTACGGAAACTGAAAAACTGAAAGAGACAGTTGTGAGGGTCCAAATGGGATAGGTGGGTGGCCACCAACATCCAACTAGATCATTCCTCCCCCCTTAGGAAGCAATGGTCCCCATTGTGTTGAGTTCCTCCATCTACTGAACTTTTCTTGCAATCTTTGATGTGTCTAGTAATGGTGGGAAGCATGGTCGATGACGATCCACATTGAAGAGTTGGTTCAGGCGAAGGAATGGAGGAATGATGTGCTCCAAAGCATTATTCTCCATAGCCTTGGTACTACTGTAAGGACCTTGTCGGAGTGGTCTGAGCTTCTAATGGGTTCTGGTAGGGCGTTCTTTTTGTCGATGCAACCAGACTTTGTTGCCCAGCTCAAACAAGTGTGGTACCCCTATGCGTGAGGAGAAGTTGTTCCTATGTTCTTTCATGACTATATCCCTTTGTTGCTGCTACTGTGTGGAGGAACCCTTTGTGGGGGTCATGGATGTAGGAACGATCTTCCCCTTACTTTGGGAGTGAACCAGACAGCTGAATTTCTTGGTCTGGCAGATGAGCTTGCTGCACTTATTAGCAGTGATCAAAGACGTGGCGGTAGGTGGGGCTACCTCTGGTATCCTGTATAATGAATCACCCAAAGAAATAATGACAACATGAGGCCTTGACTCATACACAGCATGTCGCCTCCATAAGTATTGCTACCCTAATAATACATCACAAACATCCAGAGGTGTAACATCACACAATACCTCGTCTGTGAATGGTTTGATGCTGTAGGGAAGGCGGAACTGCTGGCAAACTTTGATATCTCGTCCTTCATGAAGCCACCTGATACTGTACGGCTGCGAGTGTGGTGTAGTCGGTAGGCCCAACCGCTTCATGACCTCTGCTGAAACAAGGTTCTCTTGGCTGCCACTGTCGACAATGAATTGCAGCGGCGAACCCTTCACCCACATTTTTGAGTGGAAAAGACGCTCCCCCTCCTTTGGGTCTTCAGGCTCATTCTTCTGGATCTTGGCAGTAGCAACAGTGGCGCTGGGATTCACATCAATGATTTGCTTCTCTTTGCCAATCCCCTTGTTGGGTTCTGGCTCAGGGTCGGAACATGCATCTGATTCGGAAGCCTTCAACTCGGCCACCAGCGACTGCTTGGTCCGACACTCACTTGTGTTATGAGTGGGACTCTTGTGGAACTCACACCACTTTCCTTTGTCCTTCTTTGGCTTCGTGGTGTTGTTCTTTTCTTGCGGATTTGATGGGTTGTCTTGGGTCACCCTGCCTTGTCTTTGTCCTTTGGGCTTTGGATTTGCTGATCCAAAGTCTTGCTTCTTCTGTTTGAACTTTTGCTCAATTTTGACAGCGTATCAGTATGCTGTGCCGAGTGAGGATATGTTCAAGAACTCCATCTCTTCCTCGATGTATCTATGTAGGAAGTTGCAGTATTTGAGTACCAGATGCAGCTCAAAATATTTGATACCCAGCTACGTGCGAAGGATGTGAAAAATGTTTGTGAACTCGGGCACATCTTGGTCGCGTCCCTGCCACACCGTGGTCCATTTGATGTATTTGTCCTCATAGCTTTTGATAGGGTAGTACTGCTCCTTGATGGCATCTCAAAATGAACCCCAAGTGGCTGCGGTTGAAAATAGTGAGCCTGTACTTTCATCCTTCTGCTCGCACTAGGTTTCCCACCAGTCCTTGACGTGGGGGGCTACTTTGAGAAGAGCGAAAACAATTTTTTCCCGACTTGAAAATTCATGAACAGAAAAATATCCTTCTAGTAGATTTAACCATTTATCTACAGCATCTGCGTCTATTTTACCCTCGAAGATGGGGATTTCAAAATTAACTTGTACCTTAAAGGGCGTGGCATTTCCAGAGTAGCCGTTGGAAGCTGATGTGTCACTTCTGGGTAACCACTGAAGGATCTGCGCAAAGTTATCCATCATCGCGTTCCTTTGCCGGTCGAGCGCTTCTTCGAGAAAGATTTTGATAGGATCTCCTGCCCCCTCGTCTTTCTTCTCATCTGCCATGGGAGGCCATCGGGATTTTCGAGGCTGGTCTTGCAAAGGTTCGACGAGTTCAAGCCCTAACTCCTTATATCCTGACCTCGTTGGGGACATGCAAAGAAAAACAGAGAAAAAGCAGACTGCTCTGATACCACTGATTTGGATTTAAAAAGGAACACAACAAAATATAGAGATTCCATATACACAAAGATGTAATGAAAATAATACTTCATTTCATTAATGGAAAACACTGAAATATGCTTACAAACAGAGTTGAAAATAAACTAGCTAGGGCAATGGTAGCTTATCTCTGAGAAGAGATGTGGTGGCTACATGCCTCTGAACTGTTCTGATCTGTGTTACAATGAGGCTTGAAGGCCTATTTATCCTTGAGAAACAATAGAAGACCCTTCACATTCCAAAACCTAACCCTAGAAGATCAAACATCAAATTGTGGGCCCAGTTTTGAGTAAATTGGTACATTAATTTCCCAGGGTCATAACATTGGCATACGATCTCCGTTTGATGCGTATGATAGCTCGTTACAAAAAACTATATGAGAGCTACCACTTTGGGAAAGGAAACATCGGTCCATGGACTCATGTTGCCCCCATGTTTCCCAAAAAACGTCATTTAGGGCCTCAAAACGGCTCCATAAGTTCAGGACCCAAAAAAACTGTTAAAAATAGTAAATTGTGCTACAATTACGAAAACTGAAAAACTGAACGAGATAGTTGCGGGTGTCCAAATGGGATAGGTGGGTGGCCACCAACGTCCACCTGGATCATTGGTCGAGAACATACTCATGAGACTCACTTTCAGAGAGAGTGGGATTGACCAAAGATGACATTCAAGCAAATAGTGGATCAACTAGTAGAGGTTCAAGGGAAAGCTTTGGATAACGAGTTCGAAGACAAGGTTTAGAAGATATAAGGTTTCCAACTCTTTGAAAGCTTCATTCATAAGAGGAAAAAGGTCAATGGGATGACTACCTTCACAAAACTTACAAGGAAATTCCACTTTTCCCTTTTTTCCATGAGATTTAATAGTGGAAGGTTTATCGCCAGCATGATTGCAGAGGCTGATGACAAAGGTTGGTGTGAACCTGTGGACGAGACTTCTAAGACCTTGGGAATACTAGGACAATTGTGAAGAAGGTTTTCACTCTTACATAACATGAAGGGGAATTTTACTTTCTAGGTTAGTTGGAAGATTTTTCTTCATTAGTTGCTTTCATAGCAATGGCTGATTTGTTGCCCCCTTGCTTATTTTACTTCTTCTTCTTCGTCATCCTTCTCTTCTTCTTAGCTTCTTGGTTACTAGAATCTACAATTTCACCCGACAAAGAGGAAGAACAAGGTGAATAAATAAGCGAATAATTTGAAAGGTAAAATTTAGGATCAACATGAGGTTGATGTTGTTCAGGTTCAGGAGAACTCAGTTGAAAATAAGCTTTGATAGTTGGAACCACCAAGGTCGAAAAAAACCAAACTAGTAGACCAACGGTTAATCGAGGAAGGGATAATGTCGCCATATAAGGAGCACCACTATTTTCGAAAGAAGGAAAATGACTAGGATTCCCATGAGATGGGTTTTCTTAATTGATAGACTCACGAAATGTTGCCATTAGTATCAACCTAAGATCTACTGAGGAGTATTTCCACATGAAGGATGTTTTCAGGTGGTCAATTTATTCATTTTAGAGTTTGAAACAAAAACTTTTCCTTTTTATGTTTTAAGAGTTGATAAAAGGACGAAAATGTGACTCTAGTCACTTTCGTTGGTTTAGCAAACTTGAAAGGACAACTGCTCGATGATATTTTAAAATTTAAGGAGTCAGAAAGGATTGAAATGACTCCTCAAGTAGCTCTAGACAAAAGGAGTACCAAATAACTGTGAACTGCAATGTACATCTCAACAAATAAATTTACCAAGGACATAGCATACATGCAGGAAATCTCCCCGAATGTTGTGTTCGGTGTATCATGTTTACATGGTGGCATAATCGGCTTCCGATGGATAAAGGTTTTCATCTTATGGGGGTCTCGCTTTATATACACAATTGAATGGGGAGCATAAGTCCATGTTAGGGGTGTCTAATGCAAGAGTGAACGACAGCTGCTAAGTTCTAAAAACGCAAAAATACGTTTCTAGCCTAGACCACAAAGTATTAAGTGTTAATGTTTCAAATACTCCTTAGGTTAATTGATAGATTTTAAAGCTTTTCTTCATTTAAGTTTCAGTTTTGAGACTCAAAATGATGTCACCTGAACACCTATGCTGCAACTATATGAGAAAAGGAAATTTTCCACTTTGATGAAAGCTAGACTAAGGGAAGAAATTTCAATGAGTAATGAGTCAAAGAAAATTCATCATGCAAAATGGTTTCCACTAACTTTTACTTTCATCTTCCAAGCACAATGGCAAAACTAAAAAGATTGTCAGTTTTCACCATCCTAAATACAACTTTTTGAAAGAAAAATTGTTTTACTTTACTAATATGCATTTATATGAACTATCCTTTTCTTTTAGTTTTGAATGATTTGATGCACCTCATCCAATTTTTAGCTTTCACACTAAAGAAATGCAATCTATTCCCAATTATGAATCTCAAAAAATAAGCTTTCAATGTAACTAATGTAATGCATTTCTATGAAAATTAAATTTCAAAGTACAAGATAAAAAAATGAAAAATGATGTTTTCAATGATTTTCACATAAAAAAAGACTCAACCAATGAGAAAAACAAGCATCTCAATGACACCAACGAGCATCTGAATGACACCAACAAGCAACAAGTGCTGACCAATTGGCTATAAGCCCTAGAATTCAGGCATATTTCACTTTGAAGGAAACAAGACAAATTTTGCAGATCAATTAAGGCAATCAATCAAAACATTGACAAATCCAAGCAGACATACCCAAACTCGCCATTATCGCTACCTTTCATAGGAAAACCCATGATGGCATCACTACTTTGTATAATAAAAGTAGTGATGATTTCAAGGTGACAAAAATGAGGAATTTTTTTTCATGGTGACTGCAAAGGTAAAAACTACAATGCCATCGTGAGTGTTAAGGCTAAACCCACGATGGGCAAGGAATATGGGAAGAAAATAAAGTGATTCCAAGAAACAATCCAGACTTTGCACTCTAAGGCATTAATCAATGATGGGCAAGGAATATGGGAAGAAAATAAAGTGATTCCAAGAAACAATCCAGACTTTGCACTCTAAGGCATTAATCAATGATGGTGTACACCCACACTAATGCAGACAAGCCGAAAAATCAAGAGTTTGATCAAAGTAGTCAAAAGATGAGGGTGAAGGATTAGGTCAAAAGGATCATAGATACCCTAGTAGAGCTTCCATTTTGTTGAAAAGGTTAATCCTCTCCGTGGACAAGGACAATCCATATAGCCCAATGAGTGGGTCTAAAAACTGAACTCACAATCAACTAAACATTTTCCTAGGTTATAACTAAAAATTTGAAGGAAAGAGATAACCTAGCTATGCTATTCCAATTTCCTTTGTTGAAAGTCTTTAACAACTTGTATCATGGACTTGTTCATGCTTTTCTCACTACTTATGCACCTGCATAAGTGATCAAGATACAACAAAGCATGCTAAAACCAATATCAAACCCAATATTAACCTACTTAACTCATCAAGGAATGCCAAGATAATACATACATGAACATATATATTTTGGGAACATGAACAAACAATTATATATTATTTAAGGAATAAAGGTAAGCTTATAACGATAACCTTGATGTTGAAAGGCTCTCCTTAAGTGGTAATCCAAGTCCAAGCCAAGAAACTCTCCAAACACTCTTTCTCCAAGTCTAATGAATAGCTTCTAAGCATAAGCTCAGCATAAAGGAGTAAATGGACATAGACCAACCAACCTCTAATATATAGAAATATTATTTATAGTCTATAAACATTTTATTTATGGCCTAAATTTAAATAGAGAACGCAGCTATTCAATTATCTAACTGTATACTGTAACATAAGTGTTTTATATATTTTTAGAACATTCTTGGCAAAGAATATAACTAAATTAAAAGTGGTTAATTTAATTCAATGATGAAATCACATATATATAGATATAATTTTTCTATTTCCTACTCAACTCGTGTAAGTACATTCAAATCATAAATTGACAATATATCGTGGAGTTTCGTTCATCCATCTATGCACTATTTTTTTTGACATTTTTGAATGTATATATACATATATTGTCATTTTGCTTGATGTAATTATGAGTATATATTCTTTGTCTTGGATAATTTCCAATATGTAAAGTTGTGAGAGAATGTTTGGTTTGCCAAGAAAATAAAGTTGAAGCAATTAAGCCCCTGAGTCTATTAAGTTGCTCTATTAAACTTCACAACTTCCAAATCAAGATCTCATGGGATGCTTTGTTTGTGTTACAATACTCTTAATAATGCTTATGCTTGGAGGCCTTCTATCGTATTTTTCTTACAGTAGAAGTTCACGTGAAAAATTACATTCGAATCCCCTATTTATTTGAATGCTAAGAAAATACAATCATTAATTTACTTTTCTCAGGAAGCAATCAGGATAGGCTCTGTCCTGTTAATCTTATTTGTCAATTGATATCGATCCAAAAGGTGAAACGCTCACTTGGGGCAAAACAAATTTACCCATTTTATAGATTCATCCCTTTCTAGATGATTTTACAGATTCATCTATATTTTCTTGAAACTGGGTGTCAGCCTAATTCAGTCACTCAAATCGTTGAACTGTAAGGATAAATACACAAATATCGAATGGAATTCCATAATAAAGTAGGAAAAGACCTTTGGAGAGTTAGAAGCAAGTACATATAAACCATTTTATGGATAAAGAACGTTAGTGAAAGTTTGAACTTGTATTTATTTAGGGTATGGAGTCTAGATGGTGATGCAAGTTAATTTTTCAGTATTTAACTGGAAAACAAATTATGTATCATATCTTAATAACAATGCGTAGCAGATGAAATTTAGCATTTATAAAAAAATGGTCATTTAGATCATCAAGAAATACCTATGGCTATGAATCTGTCATGGTAGGAACAACATTTATAAAAAAAAATGGTCATTTAGATCATCAAGAAATACCTATGGCTATGAATCTGTCATGGTAGGAACATAGAATTCTGACTAGAGGAATACCCACTAAAAACGGCTCTTCACCAGTTAGATGGCTGAAATATCAGAAAGGAAATTCCTCTCTAAGGAAAAAAATCAATGTAAAATATTCAACATTCAGCAAAACATATTCAGCCCTAGTTATTCAATATTCAGCACGAGTCATTGATCTATTAGGGAATTTTGGAAAGACATATTGACCAACTTGCATCTTGCTTGTGTTTTTAAAATATAAATTGATGTCTAGGGGTGGCATCCAGCGCCCACATGACTCACTAACTTGAAGCACCCTTTTTTTAACCTTCGAATAAATTAGAATTAGCTTTAGCTAATGGAGGGACCGTTTAAATAAATTAGAATATATGTAGCTTTAGCTAATGGAAGGACCATCATAATTTGTTTGCCACCCTAAACACGGAACATCATAATCGTTGGGTCAAGGTACCATTATGTATGGAGGATGTGTCAAAGGCGATCTTTAGTGGTTGGGTCAAGGTGTCTATGTAGGGAAGATGTGTCAAATGGTACATTTAGCAGTTGGGTCAAGGTGTCTATGCAGGGATGATGTGTAAAATGGTATATTTAGTGGTTGGGTCAAGGAGTCATTATGCGATTACTATAAAGTAGAGTTTGTGTGTGAGAATGGAGTTGATTTCATTTTTTTTATTATTAAGAAAAGTAATACGATTGAAAAAGTCAAATTAAGTTAAATGGATGTCAATTAAGTATAACTCATGGGTTGTTCTTTTATATTTATTTATCTTTTGAGCCTACCAATCTACATGGATGGTAAGTAAATAGTAGTCATAATCAAGGTGGTCCTAATTTGATGTAATAATTCTTTCTTTCAAAAGTTTTGGGTAAACTTGGGATTCATATTAACTTTGGGAAGTTAGAAAAATGGTAAGAGATACTCAAGCTTAAGGTCAATTTTGTAGTCAGGATGGTAAAATTGGCAATGCAAGTTGAAACTACCAACAACCTCCATTACACTTGCTTAAGTAATGATGCTCATTCAGTGCTAGCCTTCGAGGGCCCGATCGTTGTTGGGGCCAAGGGGACTAGGGTAAATCTGTAATAGATGAATGAAATTTTAGAAATTTCGTACGAACCAACAAACTTTCATTGGGATTTTTGAAATATTATTTAATTTTTTTTTTAAACCATTGGGATTTTTGAAATATTATTTAATTTTTTTTTTAAACCTTGAAAAATCAAAATTAAATTTATTTTGACAGGTAATTTATTTTCAGCACTTCTTTAATGTGCTAAAGGTCCCTTGACGAGCTATGATGTGTTCAAATTTGAACATTGATGTTATGCACATGGAGATTGTGCACAGTACTAGTATAAGTAATGGCACACTTAATAGTACATCTAGAGCTACATGTGGTGGTAGAAGCACACATACACTTAGTAGTACACTTAGGAGTATATGCAAAGTTACATGTAGTAGTACAAGTACATGTATGGGTATAAGTGAAGGTTCAAAAACTATGGATTATTTTCTTACATCAAATAGAATAGCGAGATTCAAAGATATGATATATGTGCGAGATAGAAGTGAGCTCAAGAAGGTGATCTTGAGAGATTTTCATGCGGAGCAATATTCAAGTCACAGAGTATCATAATATAATGACACGAGTGAAGAAGGATGTAACAGAGGATGTGGCTAATTGTTTTGATTTTTAGTGTGTGAAGGCCGAGTGTAAGCAGTAGGTTTAATGCTAGAGCTGATTTTGCGATTCGAGAACCGAAATTTTATGTCATTTTCATCAACTTCATTACAGGTTTTCTAAAGAAGGTGAGACAACATGATTCCATCATGGTTATTGTGGACAATTTGACAAAGGCTCCACACCTCATTTCATTGAAGTCTACATTCTTAGTTAGCGATGTAGCACACGTATTGATCAAAAATGTGTTTAGACTTACATGATGTTCCTAGGACAATTGTGTGAGATGCAAGGTATACATCCAAGTTCTGGAAGAAATTATTTGTGGGTTTTGGCACAAAGTTGGGAGTGAGTACAACCTATCATACACAAACATATGGACAAAGAGAGATATTCAACAAGACATTAGAGAACATGTTGAGGATGTATGTGATGCATTAGCAACGAGAGTTGGGGAAGTATATTCCCTTAGTCGAGTTTGCATACAACAAGGGTTATCAAGAATCTTTGAGGATGGTTCTATTTGAGGCATTGTATGGGCGGAGTTGCAATATTGCTATAAGTTGGAGTGATCTAGTTAGTAGGGTGATTGTTGGACGAAAGATGTTGGAAGACATGGAACAAGAAATGCAGCTAATCAAGAAGAATTAGAAGACAAGAGAGGATAAGTATAGAAACTATGAAGGTTGGAACAGGTTGTTCAAAGAGTTTTATTTTGGCGAACAAGTGTACTTGCAAATACAACCAAGGAAGAGCTCCTTATAGATTGAATCATGTATCAAGTTGCCAACACAAGTTTGTGGATCCTTCAATATTATTGAGACGATTGGGCGAGTAGCCTATCGACTTGCATTGCCTCCGAAAGTGAAATTCCATGATGTGTTGCATGTGTCATTACTTAAGAAGTATGCTAAATATGTTGGTCATCTCATTGACTCGTTTGTATTGCATCTGGAACCAAATAGAGAACTCAAGCTCGAGCCTCAACACATATTGCAGAAAAAGGTGCTTATGCTCTACAACCAATAAATCAAGCAAGTTAAAGTAAAATAGAAACACTTTGGGTTTGATGAAGCTACATGGGAGATGGCGATTAGATGCAAGAAAAGTAGTTTTCGTGTGGCTTTTTGGCATATGTCTTTGTTATATCTTTCGATACATGTTTGATGATGTTTTTGTATTTGTACATATGTATATGGATGTAAATACTACCATGAGCTATGTTAGAAAGCTCTAATAGGTAGTATCAGTGTATTGTCATTTTTTTTTATATTGTTATGTTATCATGTTGGTTTCATTTTCAGTAGGTTGATCATTGTAAATATTGCATTAAGTTGTGTCATAATGCTACACAACAATATGTTTGTTTTTCTGTGGCTTTTCTAGGCATAGGTGTGGTTGAACACTGAGGATGGTGTCCACCAAGGGGGAGGGTTTTGTAACATCCCTTCTCAAAATTCCATGTAATAAAATTTAATAAAGGGAACACTAATAACCACAGTTGATGGGACACTTATATCGAGCTGAATGTTGGGCAAGGCATCCTAGTGTGTGTTATGAAGCCAGCTCACAAAAAGAAATAAAAGATAGTTGAACACCTTAGAATTCAGCCTCTTCGAGGGGGCAACTTCTTTTACATTACAAAAATGAACAATTCTTGTATGATTCAAATGGAAAAACCTCCTTTCTATATATTAGAGTCTAATGAGTCAAAATATAACCCAACCGACCTAACAATAATAATATAAAGCCACAAAAATAACAATAGAGGGATTCTATGAGGCACAGTAATAACCATAAGGGGACAATAGGGGCACAACAATATTAATAAGGGATACAACTACAAGAGTAATGGGGTAATCACTAGTATTATAGGGACCTAAGATGGCCCTCTCATTCAAAAAAGTGTTGTCCTCAATGCTTGAGTAGTTCTAGATGCTTCTGTATAAAATTGTCATCCTCCCATGTGGAATCTTCAGCAGATAACTTCTTCCACTTGATGAGATACTCTGAAATTAATCGATTCAATAGCTATTGAGTTCTTGTTTCTGTGACTGCTTCCGGTTCTAATATAATTTTTCCTTCCTCATCATGTTTTGGCAATATTGTTTGAACTGGGAGCTTGTTGCCTATGACTTTCTTCAAGTATGAAACATGGAAAACTGGGTGCACTCGAGATGTTGCAGGAAGCTCTGATTTGTATGCCATAGTACCAATCTTTTGCAACACCTTGTACATACCATAATACTTTGGTGATAATTTATTATCCTTATTAGCTTGCTTGAGGGACATTTGTTTATATGGTTGTAAAAGTAGGAATACCCAATCACCTACATCAAAACTTCTTTCACTGCGATGTTGATCTGCCTGTTGTTTCATTCTATTTTGTGCCAACACAAGGTTATCCTTTAAGAGTTGGAGGACTTGTTATTGATGTTCGATGTGATGTTCCATTGCTTGAAACTTAGAATTTTATCTTAAATATGATGTGATGGATGGTGGCTAATATCCATAAAGTGCCATAAATGGGGTCAGTTTTGTTTGTTGTATTGGAAGGAAGTGTTATACCACCATTCAGCCAGAGGCAACCATTTGACCCATTGTGTTTGTTTATCAGATACAATGCAATGAGGATATCCTTGCGAACATTTGTTTACTATCTCGGTTTTCCCATCACATTGAGGATGATAAGATGAGCTATGAACGAATTGAGTATCAAGACAAGAAAATAATTCTGCCTAGAATTTCCAGTGAAAATGGGATCTTTGTCACTTACAATAATCTTTGGATTTCCATGTAGCTTTTGAATTGTTCTCATAAATGCAGTAGAAACTGTACTGGCTTTAAATGGATGTGATAATGCACAAAAGTGTGCATACTTGGTAAGTTTGTCAACTACCACCATGATGACACTCCTTCCCTCAGACTTTGGTAAACTTGTGATAAAATCCATTAAAACCTCCTCCCAACATTGGCTTGGAATGGATAAAGGTTGCAATAGACTCGGGGCCTTAATTGTTTCAACTTTGTTTTTTTGGAAAACCAAACATTCTGCCACGAACTCTTGAATATCTAATTTAAGACCATCCCAAAAAAATTCCTTCTTAACCCTATGGTAAGTTTTTAAAAATCTCGAGTGGCTTTTTTTGTGAAGTCTGATGTAGCTAAGACCAGTGCTTGGCACATTGCCTCTTTAAGATGTTCGAAGGCCTTTGTTGCTTCCAAAGTCCATGAAAATACATCTTTCTTCAATAATGTTGTAATAGGTGCTACTATTTTCCCATAATTCTTAACAAACTTGTGATAATAACTTGTCAACCTCAGAAATCCATGTAGATGCTTTATGGATGTGGGAATTTTCCATTACTTAATGGCTTTAATTTTTCTAGGCTCTATCTTAACTCCTTCATGCGATAAAATATGACCCAAATATTCCACCTCTTGTACTCCAAAGAAACATTTGTGTATTTTTGCATACAATTGGTTCTCCTCCAATAGTTGTAGCACCTTGGCAACATGTTCAACATGATCCTTCGAAGACTTGTTGTGGATTATTATATCATCAAAAAATACTAACACAAATTTTCTAAGGAAGGGCTTGAAAATGGAATTCATCAAACCTTGAAATGTAGAAGGTGCATTAGTAAGGCCAAAAGTCATGACCAAAAATTCATAATGACCCTCATGAGTTATAAATTCTATTTTTGGAATGTCTTCAATCGTCATTCTTATTTGATGATATCCTGAATGAAGATCCAACATGGTGAAGTAAATTGATCCATGCAATTCATCCAGTAATTCATCAATGATAGGAATGGGAAACTTATCTTTAATAGTGAGCTTGTTGAGCTCTCTATAATCTAGACACATGCGCCATGATCCGTCCTTCTTGTGCATCAATGCTACTGGAGTAGAGAAAGAACTTTCACTAGGTTGAATTATACCAGCCTCTCGCATTTCTACAACCATATATTCAATTTCACTCTTTTGGGTGTAGGGATATCTATACGGCCTCATGTTTGGAGGAACACTTCCTCGAATTAGATGAATAGCATTATCATGATCACGAATAGGTGGGAGACCTTTGGGAGTTTCAAATACCTTGGAATGATTGTCCAAGACTTTTTGGAGATCTGGAGAAATAGATGATTCCAATGAGGAGGCATCTACAAACATATTTCTGCAATTACACCTCTTTGTTCCTTTTTTAGAAGCTTTCTCATACCGTTAGGGTTGATTATCTTTCCTGGTTTCCCTGCAATACCCATTAATTTTACTTCCTCTCCTTTTGCAGAAAATTCCACGAAATTTCTTGAAAATTAAAAGCTATTGTACCCAATAATGTAGCAATTTGACTCCTAGTACAACATCAACACCTCCCATTGGAATGGAAAGCATTGGGCTAGTCAATACATATTATCCAATGGATAGCTTGATATTATGGCACTTTCCAAAGAAATTTATCATTCCTCCATTTGCAACCATCACTTGACACTCTGGTGCTGGATATAGGAAGAAATTCAATTCTTTTGCTACCTTACAATGAATAAAGTTGTGGGTAGTTCTTGAATCAATCAACACTACTACCTTTTTCTTCTTGATTTTTCCTTCTATCTTGATGGTTTGAGGAGTGGTAATTCCAGCCAATGCATTACAAGATATGGTTAGATTCATTTCTTCCTTATCTTGGCTTTGTTCATGGGGTATATGCTCTTCTTTTGACAACTCTTTCTCCTTTTCTTCTTCCTCTTCACAATCTATGTAGAATAATTTCTTCTTAGCACACTTATGACCTTTACTGTATTTTCTATCACACCTGTAACAAAGTGCTTTTCCTCTTTTTTCTTCCAATTGTTGTGGTGTCAACCTTATAGGTTGTGGAAGACTAAGGGCAACAACACTTCCATATTTATAGTTGTGAGTGGTATGCTTCCTGGTTTCCATAATTTTGCTTTCCATTTTTCTTGCTAACCTGAATGCCTTCTCTAATGAATCAAGTTCCCAAAGGTGAACATCATGTTGGATATTATCCTTTAATGTACCTATGAACACATCTATCCTATGCTCCTATGGAATATTTTTTACCCTTATGTTCAATTTTTGGAAATCCTCAATGAGCTCAGTTATTGAACCCTTTTGTTTGAGACTTATCAATTGGCTAAAAAAAGTGTTTCTTTTTGTATCCTCATAATGTGTTGTCAATTCTTCTATAAAAATTGCCCAAGTAATAATTTTTTTACGAGACAAAAGCCATTGATGCCATACAGACTGATTTGGTTCCAAATATAAAGTTGCAATACGTACCTTTTGTGTGTTTTGCACATTATTGAGATCGAAAAATTGCTCCGTCTCTAATATCCATGTTGTGAGATCCTTGCCATCAAACTTCCTGATATAGATTTTTGGAATATGGTGGGTCTTCGATCCAACATTAGATTCTATGAAATCATGATTAACATTTCTTTTGTTCTCATCACGAGTTTACTTTACTACCCTTTCACCATCAGTAAGCATTTCTTGTAGAAACTTTGTCAAATCTGTCTTCAAATCTTCCATGCTTGACTTCAAATTTTCCATCTTAGCTTCCACGTCATTCACCTTAGTTTCTATGCCTTTATTTAAACCATCAATCTTAGCTTATAAATATTTCTTTAAACCATCAATCTTAGATTCTACATCTTTCTTTAAACCATCCATTTTAGATTCTGTTGCTTTTTGTGCAAGTGGCACTTGTTCTACTTGGTCTCGTAATTTTGATATATCATGTTGCATTTCTTCCTCTTCTTCATGATTCATGTTAGAGATTTCAAGTTGCTTATTAGGTGTTTGATTTTTCTTTCCTCAGGGCATAAATTACCAATAATAATGACTTACTATGCCCTTTGAATTCCTTCAAACAAACTTTTCAAACCAAGCTTATTAAAAAAATTGAAAAAAACTACATACCTTTTTTCACTTTGTAAGGGCTTGATATTGAATCTGATGTATCTCTGAAATTTCAGATCACCTAGATTGAAAATTGTGACCTATGGTAGCCCTCTGTATCCTCTTTCCAATGCCACCAGTCTGATCCAAATTGGATTCTCCAAGGAAGAGTTATATCAAATCTCCCACATTGACTTGATTATAGACTAGTTCAGTAGAGTGAACTTGTACGACGTGCCATGAGTCATTGTTTCGACCTTTGGCTCTCAAAAATATATTCAAGAAACCATTGTCCATCCTCTACCTTCTTACAAGATTTCAATCTGATGCTCAGAGAGAAAGTTATGATGATTTTCCCCAGGCCACCTGTTTGGAATGTAATTTAGGAGTCTGCAAAAAGACCAACTTCCTCATATCATATCTCCGCAAATATAGTGCGAAAGGCTCTGAAATTCGGACCCTAGGTTTAGTGCGATTTCATATCAAATGGGATTTTTTTTAGCTCTTGAAACATCGCAGAAAAGAAGTTATAGAAAAAATGCCACGATGACCTATTTGGAGGAGTGAAACCCTAGAATCCAAAGCTCTAATACCAAATGCTATGAAACGAGTTCACAAAAGAAAGAAAACATTGTTGAACGCCTTATAATTCAGCCTCTTCGATGGGGAAACCTCCTTTACATTACAGAAATGAACAATTCTTGGATGATTCAAATGAAATAACCTCCTTTCTATATATAGAAACCTAAGGAGTCACAATATAACCGAGCTGACCTAACAGTAATAATGTAAAGCCACAAAAATAACAATAAAGGGATTCTATGGGGTACAGTAATAACAATATGGGGACAATAGGGGTACAACAATATTAATAAGGGATACAACTACAACAATAATGGGGTAATCACTAGTGTTAAGGGACCTAACAGTGTGGGTGTTCATTGGTTTATTATGGCTGAGGAATTGGAAAATGAAATTGCTAAGGCTTTGGAAAGGGAAAGTTTCATTTTGTCACATTTATTTATGAAAATAATGGAAATTAGGAGAAAATGGAGGTGAAAGGTGATAGGTTGCATGCGAGGTGGAAATTGAAGGAAAATAATAAAAAGTGAAGAAAATAGAGGCCTCGTTAATAAAAAGCCTTATGAGGATCAGTTGGTAACTTTTTGTTAGTTCAATTTTGGATCTCTCTCATTCTTCTCTCTCTCACTCACTCTTGGATAGTTAGAGTTTTCTTGGAGAATTTTGGCATTGCATCAAGAAACGAAAAGAAGGTAAGAGGAAGAAAGGTTCAACCATGGAAATGATGAATCAAGTAGCCACAATAGGATTCTTTGCAGGTATTCATTTGCATGTGTATTTTCCTTTGTAGATTTTCCACGAATGGTATTACATGTGGTTCTTTTCTTGTGATGGGATGAGTTTTTCTAGGTGTAATGGTGTTTCAGCCTAGTCGTAATTTTGGGATAGACATGGTGTGATGGGGTCGTCATGTTTTGGTTGATCTGGATTGTCGGATGGACTCAAATATGTGTGAGGTGGATTTTGGAATGATAGAGAACATGGTGTGGTGGTCCTTGAAGTGAACTGTGTATCACAGTAAAGCCACTATCCTACTGAAGCCTGCACTATAGTGTGGGTTGCAGTATTTTTTTCCTTTGCGGGCCTATGAATCCTTACTAGTGAATGCCAGGATATGCATAAATTCAAGAGGTAGTTTTCTCTCAGTTGGGCATAGTAATATTGGATTCAGGATATGAGATAAAGCCAAGAGAGTGGGTATTGGTTTATGTCCTAGTGAACTAGGTTTCAATTGTGGTAAATCTTGAGGGACTAGGAGAGAAGAAAATTCCTCATGGTGTATGATCCACGTGGCTCCAAATACACACATAGGACAAAGAGGGCTTATGAATCCTCAAAAATCAAAGTGTTTGTATTATGCTCAAACTAGGTTCATCTTAAATATATCGTTGTCGTGATCACAATGGTGCGAACGGTTCGTCAATTTGAGTCTGGGTGAGGAAGATAGAGGTAGTCAAAGTTGGGCTGACCTTGTACTTACTGGGGAGAACTAACAAAGAGACAATTTGAACTTTTCCATCAGACCGAATCCGGCCAACTTCACCCAGATTCCAGGAAAAAATGTTGCATGGTTAAAATGACTCCTTCGGCCTAAAATCATGGTTTTTAACAAATGACATATTGTTTTATTTAAACAAAGGAAATATAAAAAAAGGGTGGTGGGCCACCAACCCAGCCACCCCACCTCTATCCAGGTTACAATATATATGTGTATTGTTGGAGGGGTAGGTCATGACACCCAGCCCCTCCCACAGAATGGTTGAAACGAACATAAAACAATGATGAAGTTGGGTAGGGTCGGCCCTTGGGGCACAGACCTGATCCTGAAACAAACCAACCATCATTAAAACAATGCACGGAGCCAACAGAAGTGGGGTGGGTAGGTCGCCCAAGGTGGGCCTAACCTTATCCTTTTTTAATTAAAGAATTTGTATTATGTAAAAAAAGGAGGAGGCAGGGTTTGACCGCCCAACCTCCTCTGTAATAAACGAATCCTAAACCAACCCAACACAATTGATTTATTAAGAAATCCACCTGGGATTTAATATAAACACACATTTGCACAATGTGCCTAGGAACATGGAGTTACCAGGAGCAGGCCCAGAAAACAAGGCATAATTTTTTTAATTGATTTTTAATGTAGATGGAACTGTGACTGAGCGAAATTTCCAGGAGGGTGAAATTTTTGCAGTGTCCAAATTGGACAAATTTTATGTCGATCCTACACCTCTTTGCAAGAAAAAGCTGATGGCGTAGTTAGTTTCCTGATCTGAGCAACTGATTTAGAGAGGACCCAGAGGAGGGAATCTTTGAGGAATCTAGGAGGAATCCAAAAGATTCCTTGAGCCCCAGATCCTCAATTTCTTAAAATTCAGAAATTTGATAGTCGATTTTGCATTATTCGATGCCACAAACCTGATGGCGTATTTATATTTTCCATTTTCTCATTCTATTTTTTGGCCACTATTCTAAGTGGAGTGTAGGTTTCAACATTCATGTGCGAGAAATCATTACCATGAGATTAGATCATGTGAGGTCGATGGTTTGAATAGCTTCAACAGTTTGACATCTGCTTCTTCAGATGGCCCTAGGATGTGAGTTATATGAAAGGTGTTCATGTACTTCCTTTTCTATGCATTGTGCTACACAGATCCCTATTTGATGTTCAATGTGGGATCTTGTTTTCATACTTGCTTCATGATCGCTCCTTGATGGGATGCAGAATCATTTGTGTCTTGTAATTGTCATCATGATTCATCATGTTACCTTTTGAGATCCCTTTGTTGTATGTTTATGGGATACTTTTTTTTTTGTCATGCATGTTTGCATTGAGACCCCCTGTATGCCATGTTGGTAGGATGCTCATCATGCATAAGTTTGTGTCATACTAATAGGATTATTTTGACTGAGAGATCCTGCAGTGGAACATATTTTGGAGCTGCTCCCTCGTGATGGAATTTAGTTTGTATGATACCAACATCATCTCTTATGTACATCATCATTATTCACAACACTTAATGCAGTGGCCTACACCATATTGGCAATGGGGCTTGGAGACGTAGTCCCTCCTGAAAGAACTTCGTTATCAACATCTTTTTTTTTATGTTGCTGATGATTGACATGTTCCTCTTCTTTAGAACATGCACATGTATTCATTTATGTTCATTTAAATATGCAATTTAACACATCACAAATGTAAAAGCTCTTGGAAGGGTCCTTTGTAACACCTACACCTCGATCAAGTGGTATTGAAGTGGGATTTGTGTTGATGTGAATTACAAGCGTGAAAAATGGAATGTGCAGTGACATAGGATGAAAAAGCGATGTATGAGACCATGCTCAAAATTTCCAAAAGGGTGGAAATAATGTGTGAAACTCTATAGAAAGAGATAGAGGAAAAGGAGCAATTGCAGCTTCAGTCGTAAGCCACCGAAGAGGCCCTAGAAGAACTGAAGCACAACAAACAAAATCTTCAGACAGAGAGTGTTGAATTTAAGATGCTTCTACATGAAGAGAAAGAGGAAAAACAAGGTTTGATATGACAGCTACAAACAAAGGACGAGGCCTTAGAAAAGCTATAGTGTGACCCATGTAAGGTAAAAAGTAGTTCTCCATCTTCATGTATGTTTCCTGATGATGATTTCACTATTTTTGAAAATCATACCATAGGAATTTGCTCCAAACTATTGAAGAAAATGGAGTATGAAGGAAAAGGCATAGGCATCCATGGCCAAGGAATTTTCAACCCCGTCAAAGTAGAGGAATTACCATGTTGAACAAGACTTGGGTATGTCAGAAAGGAATTTTGGGAATGTGCAACGACAGTTAGTGAACCACCAACAATAGATGATGAGCATCCCTCATCATTACTTTCCAAGCCAACATATCAGGTAAAAGATGTTGATATCCTTTTAGTTTCATCTTCACATAGTATGATTTCTGTTGGAGATTTGTAGATCCCAATTACAGGCACAAACATGAGGCTCCTCAAGGATGAGGCACTAGGAGGAAGAAAAACTTGGTGCTAATAACCAAGGGATAACTCAACCATTGGAGGTTATGTAGAGACCTCAATTTGCAAGCTCGAGATACACTAATGGATAATGCTCGAAGGTGTCAGATTCATCCGAGGCATCATCAAAATCATGAAGGACAATTAATGATGGGAAACCATCCCCATCATCCCATGGCAGTTTCCATTGCATGGAAAGAGCTGAGGTAAGATTCCATTGCCATACTTACACCAAAGACAACACGGAAAGGTATAAACACTCTCAACATGCAAATGTTCATTTCGATTATGACATGTTGTTAATGATGGAAGTAGAACATGGTATCGAAAAACATGTACCTTTTATGGATTACATAACCATATATTTTCTAAGTGTTGGAAAGGAATGGCAGCACACAAAAGTATGAGGCATGAAAGACCCTTTCAACAGCAGGTAAAGAAGCATGTTAAGCAGATCTTGAGGAAGAAAACCTATTGCAGTCATTGCAACAGAAGTGGCCATCAAAGATCCACATGTTAGAGGCTCCATCCAGAGCAGCACGTTAAAGACAAATCATCGGCGCATGAACCAGGTGAAGCAGTTGTTTGACAAGAAAAACTACCACAAGGAGGAAACCCATTCACCTTGATAAGTGAATAATGGTTTCTAGATATGTTAGCTTTTCATGGTCATGATTTTGTATATCATTTGTTGAATTTTAAAATGAAAAATTGATGATGTTTCACTTGTTAGGGAACAATGATGTTTGGTATTATTTTGAGTTGTGTGTTGAACTATGAAAGTGATGTCGTGTTTCCATCATTTGTCAAAACAATAAGGTTTGGCCTTATCTTTGTAAATCATGTGTTGCAGTGATGAAGTTTTTTCCATCACTTGTTGGAGCAACAATGATATGTTGGATTTGTTTTCGTAGCTTGGGTATTGTGTCCATCTTAATGTTAAGTTGACAACCGAGTATGTGTTATAAAATCGTGGAAAGTGTGGGATGCTTGGGTCATTAGTTGGTCATGTAGTAAAAGCATGTAATATGAAAAACAATGTACTACAGGTTACAGAGGTGGCAGGTGTCGGCTCATCGCCTAAGGCTCCGAAGAACAAAGTGAAGGAGATGGAAATAAGACCTTTCAAGATGTTTTTCATGTAGATAAGATACAAATAAGTTGTAGGGTATTTTTCATGCTTTTGGACGACCAAAACCTCCTTAGTGGGGAGGATTGATCAAAGTGGCTCGAGAGACACACACAAGACAAAGGGGGCTTATGAATGCTCAAAAATAAAAGTTTTTGGAATATGCTCGAACTAGGTCCATGTTAAAGATCGCATCATAATGATCATGGTGTTGTGAATGATTCATCAATCTGAGTCTGTATTAGGAAGATAGAGGCAATCAATTTTGGGTTGAATTTTTGCTAACTAGGTAGGATTAACAAAGACACAATTTGAACTTTTTCGGCAGACGGAATTTAGCCAACTCTAGCTAGATTCTAGGAAAAATTGTTGCCTAGTTGAAATGACACCTTCGTCCTCAAATCAAGATTTTTAACAAGCAACATATTGTTTTATTTAACTAAAAAAAATATTAAAAAAAGGGTGGTGGGCAACCAAGCCCGCCACCTCAACTCTATCAATGAAAGTATATGTCTGTTTATTGGTGGAGGGGTGGGCCACAACCCTTACGCCTCACATAGAACGCCTGAAACCAATATAAAAGAATGTCAGAGTTGGGTAGGATCGGCCCTTGGGGCACACACCCGATCCTGAAACAAACCAATCACCATTAAAGCAATGCATGGAGCTAGTGGAGGTAGGCTCGGTGGGTCACCAAAGGCGGGCCCAGCCCGAAACATTTTTAATTAAAGAATTTTTATTATGTAATAAAAGGAGCATGGGGGGTTTGACCACCCCACCTCCTTCATAATAAATGAATCCTAAAACAACTCAGCACAACTAATTTATTGAGAAATCTTCCCAGGATTTAATATAAACACTCGTTTGCATAGTGTGCCCAAGATGATGGAGGAAACAGGAACATGCATGGAAAACGAAGCGGATTTTTTTTAATTAATTTTTGATGCAGGTGGAACCATCACTCAGCGAAATTTCCATGAGGGTGAAATTTTTCCAGTGTCCAAATTGGAAAAATCTTGTGTCGATCTTACACCTCTCAGTGACATGAACCTAATGGCGTAGTCAGTTTCCCGATCTGAGCAGCCAATTTGCAGAGCACCTGGAGGATGTAATATTTGATAAATCTAGGGGGAATCTAAAAGATTCCTTAAGCCCCAGATTCTCAATTTCTCAGAATTCAGAAATTTGACAGTTGATTTTGCACTCTTCAATGACAAAAATATAATGATGTATTTAGGTTTTCCATTTTCTCATTCTATTCTTTGGCCACTTTTCCAAGTGGAGTGCAGGTTTCATCATTCATGTGCGAGTAGTTGTTCTTATGAGATTCGACGTCATCAAATCAATTGTCTGAATAGCTTCAATAGTTTGACATCTGCTTCTTCAGATGTCCCTAGGATGTGAGTTATGCAGTGTTTTCATGTACTTTTTTGCTATCCATTGTGCTGCATAGATCCCTGTTTGATATTTGATGTGGGATGTTGTTTTCATACTTGCTTCATGATCCCTGCTTGATGTGACGTCGATTCATCTATGTCATGTACGTGTTGTCATGATTCATCATGTTATGTTTTGACATCCTTTTGTTGTATGTTGATGGGATACGCATGTTGTCGTCATGAATGTCTGCATTGAGATCCCTTTTATGCCATCTTGGCGGGATGCTCATCATGCCTAAGTTTGTGTCATATTGATAGGATTCTTTTGACTAAGATTTCTTGAAGTGGGACATCTCTTGGAACCATGCCTGTGTGAGGGAATTTTCCTTATATGATAGTGACGTCATCTTTGATGTACACCATCACTATTGACAACACTTAATGTAGTGGCCTACACCATCTTAACATCATGGCCTAGAGACATAAGCCCTCCTCGACGAACTCTATTATCAACGTCTTGTTATATTACATTGTTGATGATTGACATGTTCCTCTTATTTACAACATGCACATGTATTCATTTATGTTCTTTTAAAAATTCAATTTAACACATCACGAAAATAAAAGGTCTTGGAAGTGTCCTTTGTCACACTTGGACCTCCATCAGTGTAATTATAGAAATATAGTGGCACCCATGCTTGTTTGGAAGAGTGATCAGGTGGAGATCATGTTAAAGCATGTTATGACATGTTTATTGTGTTGGCATAGTGGCCCGAGACATATCTCAATAAAGCTTGGTTTGTATTGACGAGGGTGACGTGGTTTAGCCTCAGAATGACCTAGTTGGTTCTTTTGATTTAAGTCCCACATTCATGCTTAGAATATGGAACAACGGTGAATGGTTGAAGAGAGTTTCAGCTCATCCATTCTATGGTTGGGTTGAACATGGTAGTCCTATCTTGGGTTTGTATTTTTCACCATTAATGAAAGGTTATTTCTCCTTGTATTCCTACTATTATTATACTGGTTTATATGTGGATGATATGGTTGTGATTTGATTCATATTTCTCCTGCAATTATGTTGGTTATGTATGCCTCTCATCATGTTTTTAGTTGAAAATGGATGAAAAATGTATCTATGAATTAATAGATGATAATGCAACAAATTATATGAGAGAATAATGGTTTTTAGTGATTCTCATATAAGTATGAGATCCCTATACTTAAATATGTTCTTTGCACATGTAGATTACATATTTTTGATACATTTGAAGAAATGTCTGTCATGGCTACTAGGGCTCCGATGAAGGGATTATTCAACTATTCACTTTTGCATCATTTTCTCCCTATTATGTTACCATTTTGAAGGTGTCTTTCAATCCTAGGCAATGCCGTGGGCTCTATGCCTAAAAAAGTAATTGAAATCTTGGGGACATTGACACAATACTCGACAAAATATTCATTAGACACTGGGATGCCTATAGCATGAGAGTGTAGAGAACCTCCTAGACGTTGGCAGGACTATAGCATGGCAACACCCATAGGTCAAGCGATAAAAAAAAATTAATGGTAGCTAGGGATTATCTACATGAAGTGTTGGGATGGTTCTGAGGGGTCATGTGTTTGATGTGGAAGGTATGTATGTTTTGTTTCCATCGATTTCATTTCCGTAAGGTCACATAGGAGGTTAAATATAATAATAGTAGCCTCTCATCACATGTTTACCCTGGTTGGCCAGTTTCTTTGGTAGATGTGGGAGGACGGTATTACAACACTCCATTTTTGGGCATAACCACGAATTGTGAAGTTCTTTGTGAGGGGCTGAAAATCATTATTCCAACATATATTATTGTTGTAATTGCATTGAAGGCACTATGTGGTGTCTTAGAGTTTGAATGAGTGTAGTCTCATGATGATACGAGGACTGTGGTGAATATGGAACATGTGCTTCCATTTTCTAGCCAATCTACATCATAAACATATGTTGAGGTGCCATTCTCGGAATTGATAATTGCATATGTACCAATTTGTGTTGACTTTCATTTAATTATCATGTTATATCTTCCAATTTACTTCTTGTACAATTAATTTTTTGAATGAGAAATGTCAATTATGTAGGAGCTATGACTTACCACATATCATATTTTGTTTCTAAATTTTCTATTGAAAAATACAAGTTTATTTGGAGACCGTTAGTAGCCTTAAAAGTAATGTACAATGAATAAACTCATGAAAATCACCCATAGTGGAGATCATTATGGAAAAAATCATTTTTCATACCAGGTTTTATCTATTAATACAATGACTAGACATGAAGGTGCATTAAATTTAATGAATATCCTAATTCATTCCACTATTGATGGGATGGTAAAAGTAAACAAAGAAACTTGTTTTGACATTAAAACGTATTCCCAAAATGCATAAGAAAAATTAGATTTCTTTTAGCTCAAATCACAACTTCAACAAGATGAACTATAATAGCATAGACATCACTTTCAACTTGTTTCTATTAATAGAACTAAGACATACAACCATATGGTACCAAAAAATGATCATGAGATTAATATTGATTTAGATGCAGTACCCATCTCAAGAGTAGAGTTGCATGCAGAAGTAGAAATTTATTATACGCTTCCCAAGCCCATCATTAGAACTTGGGAAGAGCCTCTCCATACAAATACATAACATATCTTGGGTATGACAAGGACGTGTCCTTTAATGTTGCAGATTATTTAAAGCCCATGTAATTTCAGAGTGATGGATTTCTTCATGACAATTCATCATTAGTTCTTTCATATCCTTCTTGTCTTCCATAGTAGCCACCATATGTTGTTGAATGCCAACATTGTGACTGAGTTGTCCATACAAAAAATCATTTATTTTATCTTCATTAATGTGAGCATTGTAATTAAACCACTCATTATTCCAACATATTCATCAAAAATAAGATATTTTAGTTGTATATTAGAACTTTTTCTAGATTACTGAACAATCTTGAAGTTGAGTTTTATCCATCTTCCCACCTTACATCTGACAAGTGGGGAAGTGATGGTCATATACATGCTTCAAAGCCACATCAAAAAGGCCTGAGCCACAACTTGAACCTACTACCTAATTTAGATTTGAGTCCAAAGGTAGAGATGCCCTTGAGCATGCCTTTGGTTGGTGGTAAGCCTTACACCATTTATGTGCTATTGAGACCTCCCTTTTTAGGTTGAGATTCTCCCTCTTCAAAGAATTGGGGACAATTCGTCGAGCAAAATTCTTCAACTTCTTGGCAATTTTGGAAGAGTTCTAGGAATGAAGTTAAGAATTCTAGAGTGGGTGGTCATCCTTAAAACACTGCGAGTTCTAGACCGCCCTTTTCCAGGTTGAAGATATCCCTCTCCAAATCATTAGGCGTACTTCCTCTAGCATAAGATTTCAACTTCTTACAATAATTTGAAGAGTTTTAGGAACTTCACTAAGTGTTCTAGTGTTGTTCACAATCCTTAAACCACCACCTTATACTGACATTTCGTAAGATTATTCAACCTAGTGTTTCCATTAGGTCATACATACCCCTTCAGATTAAGGGCGGGAATGTTCGATACATAATCCTCTAAAGGTTGGTGTGTAATGTGAGGTGTGAAAGGAAGTCTCATAGACCTTCAAATATGGAATTTTAATGGTCATGCAAGATGTGTTATAAATGTACATCATGTCAATAACAAAGAGAACATAGTTATATTTCACATTTGTTGTTCACATTCCATGTGTGTTTAACAATTTATTAATGTGGGTCTTGTCACAAGAATTCATAATGGGTACGCATTACTTGTGGAATTTAATTCTGTATCTCGTGATTGTCTACACTTGAAATTTCACTAAACCTATAAGGAGATAAACCAAAAATACATTTAAAAAATTAGTTTTCTTTTTTTCCCTCCAAAATATTTACATGTACCTATTTTTAATTCGAAAGGATTTTCATTGGTTCACATATTAAGATATGAAAGTTACATGGAAATTTCAACCTCAAATTTGATCTAATTTTTATTAGAAGAATGTGACCTTCAGAGTCCATATGACATGAGGGACAATCATGTCGTTCTTATGTGGGTGAAATTATCTTACAAATTTATGATATTATTCTGTATAGGGACCATAGACTACATGGAAGGAAGAGTTGAGAGGAGCTCTCTAATGGAACAATAAGACTCTAGCATAGAATCATGTCATCACTCAATTTAAGTGGAAATCTAGGAACATTAGGAGGGAGAGGGGAGGAAAAGAGAATGTAAAGAAACTATATTACTTAGAAAATATAGTTTAATGTCATAAATTAAAGAGAGGTAACTTAATTAGGTTTCAAAAATAAATATGGAGTGCAAACAAATTAAAAGAGTGATAGGAAAATAAATAAGTTTAATTTACTAGTATCATTTTGTTATGTAATTAAGCTAATTGTTGAAGTTATTTCGAATAAACATGACTTATGTAGTGGGATTGCAATGGATCTTTCCTAGATAATATATACAATGCACATATTGGAACATATTTATGTATATTTTACATGATCCTAATATCTAATCCAATGCAGTATAATCCCCTTAGAGGTAAAAAATGAAAAAATGAAAAAGTAATGTGACGTCTCGTGACCTAAATTTTCCTTAGTAAGGTGACACCTCCCTTAGACTAGTTGGATAATTTTAGCTTTATACAAGTAACAAAATTTAATTTGTAAAAGAGTTAGATTACAAAAACCCAATTCATACACCGAAGGACATGCCCACAAGAATTTACAAAATATATTTAATTAGAAAGAAGAAATACATATATGGACATTAAAAATGATACATGAAATTCAGTCAAGTATACCGAGTCTTAGAAGAAATAATTGAATATTCTATGCTAATACAAAACTGATCATGACTATAGCTTTTCAAAAAGAGAATATTTTAAACAATTGTTGTAAGATTTGAAGGGGATTTATAAGCAAGACAAGGTAAATACAAACAATTTAGGAAAGACAAATTGAATATTAGCATACCCATTTGGTGAAAAAATCGATATGAGACAAGCATGTTATAGTTTTGGTGGAGGGACCATGTGATACATGGTCTATATTACATATATTTTTTTTAAATTGTGCATTGTGCAACATAGAATGAAACATATATATGCTATACATCCGATGAAAAGCATGGCTCAATTTCTAATAAATAGGAATGCTAATGAAGTATTGCCATAATAGAATCTTGATTAAGCCTCTATATTGGACTCTAAAACCTTAAATAATGCATCATAACCATCTATATGATATATACAAAACCTTTAGCCAAAGAAAAGTGTTGGGTCCCTATAATACGAGTGCAACCCCCATATTGTTATTGTTGTGCCCCATAGAAGCTTAGTATTTTTATTGTTGTGCCCCAAAGGAGACCACTATTGTTATTGTTGTGCCCTTACATTATTATTGTTATGTAGGCCCTTATTATATTATGACCCCTTAGAATCACATAAATACCAACATGGTACTTTAATTAGAATCATCAAAGGATTGTTCATGTATGTGATGTAAAATTAGGTTTCCTCCTCAAGAAGAATTCTTTCAATTTATTGATCTATCCTTTCATCTATTTTCTGACCTTGTTACATAACATTTTCTTTCAGAGCTTTGGATTCTAATGTTTCACTACTTCAAATAGTTCATCTTGGAATTTTCATTGTATATTTGTTTCCATAAGGCATCACAAGTAGAAATTTTGACCACGTCGAGTTAAAATATTGGTGAAATTCCTATAAAATTCCATATCTTTATTCTCTATATATTCTAATATCTGGTCCAAGAAAATTAGGGTTTTTGTGTGCTTCAAAATTCAGTATAAAACAAGCAACCTAGGGAAAATAGTCATAAATTTCCTTTCAACAATTTGATGTGAATTCTATAGAAAGCTCCTAAAATCGAAACGATTGCAATTTATTGATGCGGAATTCTAGGGTTGAAGGTAAAAGAAATGACATGTGGTAGTATGTACAAATTTACTATATTGAACTAGTCCATAATTACGTCATCATGGGAGATTTGGTATAAGTTTATCTTAAAAAATCTAATTTTGGTCTAGCATGTTGGGATGGAAAGAGGAAAAAGGAACGTACCTCAGAATGAAATTTCAAAATCTAAGTGGCCAAAATTTTAGATAAAGAATAATTTCAAGACCATGATCCTAAATGTAACAAATAGGTGTGTATCTTTTTTTAGATTTTCATAACATTTTTTTCAAAAATGAGTTTGAAGTGATTCAAATGGATTACTGATGCATAGATATCAATGTTTCATTTTATAATTCCTTCAAAAAATGGATACATCCAGTAAGGCAACTAAAATATTTTCCATAACACATGAATATGACAATGAAATGCAACATGATATATCAAAATTACAAGACCAAGTGCAACAATTTTTTCTCCCGCAAAGAGTAACAAAAAATCAATTGTAAGAAATGATGAACGTTATGGTAGTTGGTCTAAAAGAGCACAAGGATGGCTTAGAAGAAAAAATTAAAAAAGATATAGAAGGTTTGAATGATGGTTTAAAAGAAGAAATGGAAGTTTTGAAGGAAGGTTTGATAAAGTTGCTACAATATATGCTTCTTAATGGCGATACTGTATTCCTTTAAACTCATAATAAGACAAAAAGGAATGTTAATAATTATTTTAGAGACTCTAACTTTTGGTTTCAGCCTAACCGAATTTGAAAGATAAAAATGAGGACGTTTTATGGCAATGATATGGTAACATAATTATTTTAGATGGAGCAGTTATTTGATGTACATGATGCACAACACACATAAAGTATGCATTTGATATTTATATTTATAACCAAATAAATTTGTACGGAAAAGACGGATTTTTTCTCATAAAGTACTAGTAACTTAGACAATTTTTATGGGGGATTGGATAACACATTATGAGGATACAAAAATAGATAGCTTATTTAGCCAGATGATAAATCTCAAACAAAAGTGTTCAGTTGGGGAGAATATGTAGGACTTCCAAAGATTGAATATTAAGGTAACTGATATTCTAGAGGATCATTTGATTAATGTATTCTTTGGTACTTTAAAGGATGATATCCAACATGAAGCTTGTCTTTGGGAACCTGATTCATTAGAGAATACTTTCAAGGTGGCAAGGAAATTTGAAAGGAAATTATGGAAATAAGGAGGTTTAGCACTCACAAAAATAGAGATGGAAGTATTGTTTCTCATAACTTTCCACAACCTACAAGGTTGACAACACAACAACTGGACTAAAACAAAATCAAATAGGATCTATTACATTTCTGATAACAAATACAATAAAGGTCATAACTATTCTAAGAAGAAATTATCTTAAATATATTTCGAGGAGGAAGAAGAGGAACATGAAACATTAAGTGAAGAAGATATACACTAGGAACCAACCCTAGCGGATGAAAAGAAAATAATTTCCTTTGAATATATCTTGTAATTAATTAATGAGAATTTCCACTCCTCAAACTGTAAAGATAGAAGGATGTATCAAGAAGAAAAATATAATAGTGCTTATTGATTTGGGTAGTACTCATACCTTTACTCACTATAATATGGCCAAGGATTTGAATTTATTTCTATATCTAGCACCAAAGTGTCAAGTGATGGTTGCAAATCAAGGAACTATATATTTCTTAGGGAATTTCCATAATTTGAATATAACCATGGGGGAATGTGTATTAAATAATCCAATGAATGGAATTCCAATTGATGTTTTGGATATTGTATTAGCATTCAAATGGTTACAATTATTGGAAATGATAGCTTTTGAATTTTAATAATTGTTGTAGTGGTTGAAACACCGTCCAAAATTTTTGCATACACTTAAATTTTGGAGCCTACCATGCATGTTGTGATCCGTCATTCCCTAGTCACTTATTGCTAAGTTGATGATTCAAGCTCCCTTCTTCGATCTCAAGAGTTGTTGAAGATTTCATATTGGTATAGAAAGTGTCATTTTTGGGCATGGGAGTTATTGCTTTTCATGCAAAGGGAAGTTTTGGTTTGCCTCAAGGGGATGTATTTCTAAAAATGAGTTATCCTCATCATATACAGATGTTTCACACTCATTTTGAAAGTTTCATGCACTATTACACAATTGTCATCATTATCGTCACAAAGTCTATTATTGAAGTCGCACTTGTCTAAATCTCCCACAAAGGTTGTTTCATTAAGTGAAGTGTGTTTTAATATGTTTTGGATGATGTATGTTGTATCACTATCTATCCAAGTGTGTGGTCATAGTCAATTTCTGTCACTGTTCACATTCGTTCCACTGATCCCACACTTAGCAAAATTCTAGAGGATTCCTAGCAACCTAGCCTCGTTGAGCCTTCCTAAACTGCGCACTTCACCTATACTAACCTCAATATTTCTCCTCGCATGTGGGAACTGTGAAATGAAAAGAAATCACATCCTCCCTTGGCATCAAAAACATCACAAATTCTTTTGAGTGTCCTACCCTCAATTGGAGCTCATGGCCTCCAAAAATTATGTAGTTATGTACCTAAAGCCTCTCAACTAGTTAGACCATCTTGCCTACTAAGACTACTTCACTTTTCCTCTCAGGTCACCATCCCATAATGTCCACCACTTGCTTGAACTACATAATTTTTTCCCTTAGTGGGAACTACGCAATTATTTCCCTCAGTGGGCACTATGTAGTCTTATCCCTTAGTCCAGCCTAGTCACTTAGTCTTCTCCCCAATGACCTTATAACAATTATGTCTCAATTAGTGGATTATCATGCAACATCTTAAACTACGGATTTATCAGAATAATGTCATATTTTAATTAGTATATTACAGATATATGAATTCAAATAGGCTATGGCAAGCTGATTAAGAAATATATGTAGGAGGATATGCTAGTTCTATACTTAAGGAGATGAGGAGAAATTATAATTATAAGATAAGAAGACAGAGGAGTCCAGGGCATGATAGAAGATCAAGACCACATAATGACTCCATTTTGACTCACATCCCTTTCAAGGGTAGCTATGAAAAACAAAGAACATGTTTCATGAAGTTTAAATACACCTCTTAGCGTAGTATGAATGATAACTTATCATTTTCATATCATTATGTCTTGAATTACATGTATGGTTGCAAACACTAAAAGTCATTCCATGTGTTTTCTCTAATTGTTTTTCTCCCTTGCGCTTGTTTGATCAACTATGATCTCTTTTCATGTTTAACTATTATGACATGTTTGCGAGTGTTCTCTACTGGTTTGGAGGGTTGAACTTTATGTATATGAGTTGTCCTAACAATGTAAATGTTTTTCCCACACATACACAAAGCCTTGTGTATTATCCCACAAGTGTCCTCACAGTCACCCTAAAGTCTAGCTCAAGTGTCACACTTGTCACCTCTTGACTTGAGGCAGGCACATAGAGGGTAATGTTTTGCTTGTTTTCACAACGATTTATGTTGTTTTCTCATCAAAGTATGTTAAGTGTGTGATCAAATATCAACTTAATCACGATTTAATCTCCCTCCTCACTTAGCCATTTTCAAAAAATCTTCTCGACCTCGCAAATCATATTCACTGGTCCTTGTTTGATTTTTCCCCTACACAGTATTAGCCCTCATTGATGTGACCTTTCCTCTTGGAACTTTGTAGTTTGCAGTCACTTTCCTCACAGCCTATTACTCTATGCAATACCTGACCCCAACAATCTTCTTTCACCCTAGAATTTCACATTTGTGACGCTAGTATACCTTGAACAACACACTTCACACTTACAATCATCAATATTTTCCATTTCCTACTAGAACCCCACAATGTGGAGAGGTTCCAGCCTCCCTTCACCTCCATAACTACGCAAATTTGTTGTATATTTACCCTTCCTCATATGGAACTCACTATCCTCATGAACTACACAGATTGGTCCTCTAAGCCTCTCTATTGACCATCCTTGCCTTTAGAAAATTTGAAGATTTGTCTTTGAGGGTCTCATCCCACAATAACCACTCTCTGCTTCAACTATGAAATCCTAAATTCTGGTGGCCACTACACAATTTTTCTCCCCAGTGGGGACTATGCTAAAAGGTTCCCCAATCAAGATTAAGCCACTCTATGTGCATTTTCTTTGATCATATCCTCTCCATGTCAGTTGGAACTCTGCAATGCACAGTTATTGTGCCCTCTCTCATACCATTTCTCTTTTCTTGGGCTTAGTTCAAGGATAGTAATGCATCATCTTAGACTAGGGAGTTTTCAAATTGATGGCATCTCTTCATGAGTGAATTGGAGGAATATGTACACTATCATTCCATGAAGAGATGATGAAGAACGATAAGAAGGAGGTAAGCATTCCTAGAGATTCACTTGTATCTGAACAAATGAGTGAACCTATCAAGAACAATAAAAGAGATGCAAGTTTCCAACCACCTCCCAAGATAGAAAATCATTGAAGGCAACACACCATAAATCTATTTGGAGGAGAAGAGAAATCATACCCAAGAATACATCTATTACTCAACAATGATTGTAACTTTACATTGCCACACCATCGAGTTAGTTTGTGTCAATAGTGTCATGCCAAGAGATGTCACAAGTTTTCATATCCCACGCCACTATAATGGGCCATGTATGTTGTAAATCAAATGTATTATAAAGTGAAACTCCAGTGGACACACAAGAATATGAAGATTCATATAAGTTGAAAATTCATAGGAAGTTGAAGAATTATGAAGGTAGTCAAAGAGTCACAAGGGAAAATCCTAACCCTTGGTTATATATACCCCCTCATTGTATGAGCTAAGGAATTTTTACCTTGGCTCCTCCAACAAGGCATTAGAGAGATCGGGTAGTTCTTTTAGGGGAAAGGAGTGTCTCCAATGTCCCACTACTAGGGCTAGTGATGTACAATGTAAATATGTGTCTTGGAAAATTTTCCTAACAATAGAAGCCTTTTCATGCCATCACGTCCTTCATGCATGAACTATGGATGTTTGTAAGACTATTATGTGGACATTTGTATTTCATGTTTTCAGTCACATGTCCTATGATAGTTGAACTATTTCAGTGCTTATATTTTTGAGAATGTGTTTTAATAGTTGTTATTGTTGTCTCATCATTGTGGATTATTCCATATCATACTAGATAAAAATTTCCTTGATTATCAGTTATAATGATTGCCACATCTTCTATGCACTATTTAATTAGATGTTATATGATTCTTCATTTATTCATTGGCTATAAAGGCTGTCACGTCTATTGTGGAAAATTCTAGTCGATGTTAGACACGTACTTATGGTTCATGTGTGTCTTTTTCTAGGTGGTACTATCACCTCTCAATTAGAGGCTCACTTTCTCTACCCCTTTTGTAGTAAGAGAACATAAACACAGTTACACTAATCACTCACTAGGCACATTCACTTGGTTGTTCGAAGATACCATTGGATCACTTTCCTTTGTTGGCAGTTAGAGCTAAGGAATATCTTTGAGGTTTTCGGAACGGGCCTTTATATTGGATGGGAATCCTACACCAAACGGTGTGATGCCTGATTGGGATTTCATATCGAGGAGATCCCCTCAATTGATGGATTTCCAACACCATCAAAAGAACTTTTATTTACCTTTGTCCCCTAAGGAAATGATTTAATGGCTATCACAGGGAAACCTAAGAAGATAATAAGCTCTAATGACATGAAAATCCTTTTAAAGAAGGGACAACAAGGGCTAATTTCACAATTATTTTGTGTAGATGTTCAAACATCTAAGTCATTAATTTCTCTGGATTTGTAGAGAGTCCTTCAAAATTATTCCTAAGTCTCTGAAACCCCCAAAGGTATCCCACATATTCTTGGTCATGATCATGGTATTCGCTTCATTCCAGGAAGAGTTCCTCCAAAAGTTATACCTTAGATATATTTCTATGCTCAGAAGAGTGAATTGAGTTTATGGTTGCAGAATACTAGAGGTAGTATAATTCAACCTAGCTAAGTTTATTTTTATTCTCTAGTTGATTTGGTGCAAAATAAGGATGGATCATGTTGTATGTTTCTAGATTATAAAGAGCTCAAAGATCTCACTATGAAAGATAAGGTCCCCATTGTTGTCATAGATGAATTGTTGCATGAACTACATGGATAAATTTACTTCACCAAGCTATATCTTCATTTAGGATATCATCAAATTAGAATGAACACAAAATACCTTCTAAGAAGAATATTTACAACTGATGAAGGAAATTATGGATTTTTTTTCATGCCTTTTTGCCTTACTAATGAACCTGCCATGTTTAATGGTTTTATGACTTCCATTTTCAAACCCTTCGTTGGAAATTTTGCGATAGTATTTTTTGATGATATACTAATCTATATAAAGTCTTGGAAAGACTGTGTTAAACATATTGACAGGGTTCTCAAAATACTGGAGGAGAAACAATGATATAAAAGAATCTCTAAATGTTTCTTTGGGGTAAATGAAGTAGAATATTTGGGTCATATTGTATCCCATGAGCATGTTAAGGCGGGCCCTAACAAAATTAAATACATCAAGGAATGGAAAGTGCCACAAAATTAAGGACTCTTAAAGGATTTTTTAGGTTGAGAGGGTATTATCACAAGTTTGTGAAGGATTATGGGAAGATGGATACACATTTAACAACATTACTGAAGAAATGTGCATTTTTTCGAGTCTAGAAGAAAGAGAGCTCTTTGGACACCTTAAATAGGCAATGTGTCGATCTCGAATATTAGCTACAATAGACTTCACAAAAACCTTTATTGTGAAACACGATGCCTCAAAAAATGAGGTTGGTGATGTTTTAATGCAAGAGGGAAGACCCATTTCTTTTGAAATTAATCCAATCAAAGGAAAGTACTTATGGAACCCTATTTATGAGAAGGAAATATTGAAAATACTACATGCACTGAAGAAATATTTCCCTTACCTATTGGGGATACAGTTCAAGGTAAAAACATATGATTCTAGTCTTAAATACTTCTTGGAACAAATATTGAGTTTAGAAGGGCAACAAAAATAGGTCACAAAGATGTTGGTTTATGACAATGAAATCATCTACACAAAAGGGAATAAAATTTTGTTGCGGATGCACTGTGAAGAAGCGATGAGGATATGTATGCATTTCTCTATGCCATTTCTATTAACCAAACTGATTAGATAATTAAATGAAGGAAGGAATGGAATAATGATGAAGAAGTATGGAGACTCATTCAAATGTTGTAGTAAGATCCCATTGCATTTGATTCATTTATTTGGAAAAATTATTCATTGTGGTACAACAATCGTTTATATATATGTAAGAGATCCCATCGTAAATAAAATGTTCTTTTGGAATTACATACCTCTCCTATAGGAGGGCATTTAGGATTTTAAAAAAATTACCACCGGGTCAAGATGAGTTTTTTTGGGACTGTCTTAAATGTTATACTCAAAATATTGTTATGGAATGTTTAGTTTTCCAAGAAAATAAAGTTGAGATAGTTAAGACCCTCAGTCTTTTACAATTATTAGGCATTCCAAGTCAACATTGGGAAGAGGTCTTAATGGATTTTATAACAGGTTTACCCAATTCGAAAGGAAATAATGTCATTATGGTGGCGGTTCATCGACTTACAAAGTACACACACTTTTTTGTACTAACTCATCCTTTCAAAGCTAGTACAATAATTACTACCTTTGTGGAAAGAGTTCAAAAGATGCATGTAAACTCTAATATTGTTGTAAGTGGTAGAGATCTGATTTTTAGAAGAATTGTTTGGATGGAACTATTTTTTTTGTGTTGGCACTCAATTATCTCATAGCTCATCTTAGCATCCTCAATCGCATGGGAAAACTAAGATAATGAACAAATGCTTTGAAGGATATATTCATTTCTTTGTATATGATAAAAAACATAATGGATCAAGTGTTTTCGCCCAGAATAATGGTAGTATAATAACACTTCCTTCCACGACACAACAAAAATGACCCCATTTATAGTGCATTATGGAAATGAGCCACCATCCATCACACCATATTTAAGAGACAATTCTAAGGTTCAAGCAATGTAATATCACATAAATAATCAACAACAAGTTCTCCAAATTTGAAAGGATAACACGACTCTAGCATAGAATCAAATGAAACAATATACATATTAACATCATACAAAGAAACAAATGTCTCTCGGTCAAGCTAAGAATGATAATAAATTACCACCCAAGTATTATGGCCCTTACAAGGTGTTACAGAAGAATGGTACAATGACATAAAAATTGGAGATTCATGCATCTTTGGGAGTACACCCAGCTTTCCATGTTTCATGATTAAAGAAGGTTATAGGAAGCAAGCTCCTAGTTCAGACTATATTTCCAAAATTTTAGAAGGAAAAATCATATTGTAGCATTCAACAATCACATAAGCAACAATCAGGAAGCTATATAACAAATTAATTTCATCGTATCTCATGAAGATGAATAAATTACGTGCTAAATACTCCACATGGGAGGATGAATATTTTATTCAAAATCATCTATAACTACTCAAACATTGATGACAATACTTATTTGAAGGAAAACGGCACATTAGATCCCTATAATACTAGTCTATCGCCCATAATGTTATTGTTGTGTCCCATACAATCCCACTATTGTTATTGTTCTTCCCTCAGATTATTATTGCTATGTAGGCCCTAGTTAAATTATGACCCCTTAGACTCCTAAATAGAACAAGGAGGTCTTTTCATTTGAATTATCAAAGAAATGTCATTTATGTGATGTAAAAGGAGGTTTCCCCATCGAAGAGGCTTGTTTCAAGATGTTGATATATCTTTTCTTCTGCTTTTTATGTGGTTATATAAAAAATAATAATAAAAATAGACAATTTACCCAACCATGTGCCCCAAAGGGTCTAAAAGGCCTGTATCAATGATGAAATACTAAACATAAGTGGAAAAGAGATATGAGATGACTATTAGTTCATTGTATATCAAAGCAATTCACAAGTATATAATAAATTACTATGACTCATGATAGACTAATCCAATAAACAAATAATTTATCATTACATGAAGGAGAGTGGGTAACCAAATGATCATTAAATGGCTCATATATGATGATGATATAAAAGTAGATTGCATAGAAAATTTTTTATAACGTTATATCAATACTAAAGCTCACAATAATACAAATAAATAATATAACTGATATAAACAAATAAATATACTCCATAAAACAATATTTTCCACCTACCTTATCTCAATTGATTAAATAAATTCTATATTTTATAAGTGGAATTTGATGTAGGCACATCTTAGGAGAAAATTGTTTTCACCCAAATGAATAATTTCCTTGTTTTCATGTAAATAATAATATTTAGCCTAGGAGATTCCATTTTAGTTTGCAGGTGATGCTGAAGTGCCCTTACAAGACATATGTGAGAATTATGTTATGTGGAGGAACATTAGCTTATGGAAGAGGGATATTTGTAGGAATATGAGAAGGTTTTTAGTGACAACCTATATTTTTTATAAGAGATATTTTCTCTAGTACAAAGTAATGAGAAGAAAAGGGGCATAAGATAGAAAATCTATTATGTCTTGTTTAAAGAAATTGTAACTCTATATAATGGTATGTTCTACATAATTTCATCTTGGTTTGAATTACATTTTCTATTTACTATGTGCTTGAGATTTGTGGTTATGTGTTAACAATTTGTGAGGAGATGTGATATCTAAACCTCCGAGATTGACTATTTCTTTGCATTAAGAGAATTTTCATAGTAAGTATCCCTTACTAAGGGATCAAATAATTGTAGGCCTCATAAGTATAGGAGGACAGATTCGAAATTATTTTTGAAGATAGGATCTATTTGGGGTTCGTTGTTTTTTTCTTGAATAATGGATAAGGATGTGTAGGAATTACAATACGTTTCATTACATGGAATGATGATATGAGGTTCCAGGCCTAGGAATTAAAAGTAGGAACATGACATGAGGTTCCACTATAGAAAATTTTCATCCTACACCTTGATGAACACCTACAGAAGCACATATGCGACCTATATGCAATGGTGAACAAGATTAAGTAGCATCTTCATATTCCCCCACCTATAAGAGGAGCGCCAATATATACAAATGTGTTAATTTTGATTGTAGAGTCTTAATACTGATCCATTGAGCCCGAATTGTGTCCTAGCTATATTTTTCTTAGTTTCCTTTGTTCATAGAGATGTAAAAGAGTATAGAAGTTATTGTAGGTTTATTCTTGTGTCTTCTAGATCTCACATGTCACTTTCTTCCTTAAGGAGATTTTATGTTTAGATATGGGTTGATCTCCCCAATGAAAGAAAACCTTGACTTTTGTACTATTTGATGTAAATCATGACTATTTTTGTAGTTAATAAAAACCACTTCATAAAAAAATCCCTTAAACATTATTAAATATAAAACTTATATCACATTGTTAGGAAACCAGCTCACAAAAAAGATAGAAAATATAGATCAACGTCTTAGAATTCAGCCTCTTTGAGGGGGCAACCTCCTTTACATTACACAAATGAACAATTGTTGGATGATACAAATGACAAGAGCTCCTTTCTATATATACGAGTCTAAGGGGTCATAATATAATCATATTCGACATAAAAATAATAATGTAAGGGCACAATAATAACAATATGGGGACTACATGGGCACAATAATATAATAAGAGGGTTGTAATAATGACAACAAGGGGTTACATTAGTAGTATAGAGACCTAACATACCCCTCTCCTTCAAAAAGTGTTGTCCTTAACGCTTGAGTAGTTCTTGATGCTTCTATAGAAAATTCTTGGCCTCCCATGTGGAATCCTCAATAGGTATGTTTTTCGACTTGATGAGATACTCTGGCATTGATGGATTTCATAGCTATCAGGTTCTTGTTTCTGTGACTACTCCAGTCTCCAGTATGATTTTTCCTTCCCCGTCAAGTTCTGGCAATCTTTTTTGGACTAGGACCTTCTGCAACTTTTGAGTAAGTGGCCACACTTCTTCGTCCTTCTTCCATTCATTCCTTGTTTCGTTTATCTAATCTGGTTGGATAATAGAAATAGCACAAAGAAATTATTCCACATCCTCATCCTTTCTTCCAAGTGCATCTACAACAACATTTTGTTTCCCTTTTTTGTAGATGCTTTCAGAGTCATAACCCAACATATTTGTGACCCATTTTTTTGTTCGTCTAAATATAATATTTGCTCTAAAAAGTATTTAAGGCTATCACGATCCATTTTTACCTTGAAGTGTCTTCCCATTTGGTAATATCGCCATTTCTTAAGTGCATGTATTATTGCCAACATTTTCTTCTCGTAAATAGCTTACCTGAGATGTAGTCGTAAAAATACCCAATCGCCTGCATCAAAACTTCTTTCACAGTGATGTTGACCTACCCATTGTTTCATTTGATTCTACACCAAAGTCGTGTTATCCTTTAAAAATTCGAGAGCTTGTTCTTGATTCTTGATGTGATATTTCAGTGCTTGAATCCTATTCTTCTTGATATGTGCTTCTATCTTGAGAGTTTGAGGAGTCATAATTTCTTCCAATGCATTACACGATATGGTTGGATTCAATTCTTCATGCTCGATGTGACCTTTCACTTATTGGACATTTTTCTTCTTGATATGTCCTTTTATCTTGATAGTTTGAGGAGTGGTAATTTTGCCCAATGCATTACAATATATGGTCAGATTCATTTCTTATTTCTCGATTCGATCCTTGAATTCTTGAACGTTCTTCTTCTTGATATGTTATTCTACCATGTGGGTTTTAGGAGTGGTAATTATTGCAAATTCTTTATAACATATGTTTGGATTCATTTCTTCTTTCTCTGGGGTTGGTTCCTCCTGTATATACTACTCTTTTGATGTTTCTTGATCTTTTTCTTCCTCCTGTTCATATATATGTAAAAAATTTCTTCTCAACATACTTATGACCTTTAGTATATTTGTTATCACAGTTGTAACAAAGCCCCTTTTCTCTTTTTTCTTCCAATTGTTGTCATTAAAGCCTTGTAGCTTGTGGAACACTAGGAGAAAAAAACTTGCGATAATTATAATTGTGATTGGTGGTATTCCTTGTTTCCATATTTTTTCTTTCAATTTTTCTTGCCAACCTGAATGCCTTCTCCAATGAATTAGGTTCCCAAAGATGAACCTCATGTTCAATGTTATACTTGAAAGTCCCTATGAGGACATCAATCCTTTGCTTCTCTCGAATATAATTTACCCTTTTTTTTTTTGGATTGTAGATTACTGTGGTGTGGTTTCTGAGAGGAGTTCGGATTTTCCACAGTGTTCACTTTTATATGGTCGATGTTTCGAGTCTAAACCCCGACTCATCATCAGGACTTATTTACGGAGAAAAGAAGGAAAAGGGTTTTGGTATAAATATGAAAAAGGTTGGATGCAAAGACCAAATGGCTGACTCAATGTCTGTTAGAAAGTGTAGATCAACTTCTTTCCTCTGTAGTTTAACCCTTGTTCTAACGTGATTACGAATCTCTTTCGAAGTATCCCTTACGTGTAGGGTAACTATTTTGGATTGTAGATTACTATGGTGTGGTTTCTGAGAGGAGTTCGGATTTTCCACAGTGCTCATTTTTATATGGTTGACGTTTCGAGTCTAAACCCAGACTCATCATCAGGACTGACGTACGGAGAAAAGAAGGAAAAGGGTTTTGGTATAAATATGAAAAAGGTTGGATGCAAAGACCGAATGGCTGACTCAATGTCTGCTAGAAAGTGTATATCAGCTTCTTTCCTCTGTATTTTAACCCTTGTTCTTTCGAGATTACGAATCCCTTTCCAAGTATCCCCTCCGTGTAGGGTAACTATTTTGGATTGTAGATTACTGTGGTGTGGTTTCTGAGAGGAGTTCGGATTTTCCACAGTGTTCATTTTTATATGGTCGATGTTTCGAGTCTAAACCTAGACTCATCATCAGGACTGATGTACGGAGAAAAGAAGGAAAAGGGTTTTGGTATAAATATGAAAAAGGTTGGATGCAAAGACCGAATGGCCAACTCAATGTCTGTTAGAAAGTGTAGATCAACTTCTTTCCTTTGTATTTTAACCCTTGTTCCTTCGAGATTACGAATCTCTTTCCAAGTATCCCCTCCGTGTAGGGTAACTATTTTGGATTGTAGATTACTGTGGTGTGGTTTCTGAGAGGAGTTCAAATTTTCCATAGTGTTCATTTTTATATGGTCGACGTTTGGATTCTAAACCCAGACTCATCATCAGGACTAATGTACGAAGAAAAGAAGGAAAAGGGTTTTGGTATAAATATGAAAAAGGTTGGATGCAAAGATCGAATGGCCGACTCAATGTCTGTTAGAAAGTGTAGATCAACTTCTTTCCTCTGTATTTTAACCCTTGTTCTTTCGAGATTACGAATCTCTTTCCATGTATCCCCTCCGTGTAGGGTAACTATTTTGGATTGTAGATTACTGTGGTGCGGTTTCTGAGAGGAGTTCAAATTTTCCACAGTGTTCATTTTTATATGGTCGACGTTTCGAGTCTAAACCCAGACTCATCATCAGGACTGATGTATAGAGAAAAGAAGGCAAAGGGTTTTGGTATAAATATTAGAAAGGTTGGATGCAAAGACCGAATGGCCGACTCAATGTCTGTTAGAAAGTGTAGATCAGCTCCTTTCCTCTATATTTTAACCCTCGTTCTTTCGAGATTACGAATCTCTTTCCAAGTATCCCCTCCGTGTAGGGTAACTATTTTGGATTGTAGATTACTGTGGTGTTTCTTCTGAGAGGAGTTTGGATTTTCCACAATGTTCATTTTTATATGGTCGACGTTTCGAGTCTAAACCCAGACTCATCATCAAGACTGATGTACGAAGAAAAGCAGGAAAAGGGTTTTGGTATAAATATCAAAAAGGTTGGATGCAAAGACCGAATGGCCGACTCAATGTCTGTTAGAAAGTGTAGATCAGCTTCTTTCCTCTGTATTTTAACCCTTGTTCTTTCGAGATTACCGTTATATTCAGTTTCTAAAAGTCCTCAATGCACTCTGCCATTGAAACGTTATGTTCAAGATTTATCAATTGGTTAAAGAAGGTGTCACTCTTTGTATCCTCATAATATGTTAGCATTTCTTCCATGAAAATTGACCAAGTGACAAGTGTTTTATGAGAACAAAGCGCTTTCTACCATATAAATTGATTTGGTCCTAAATATAAAGATGCAATATGTACCTTTTGTAACATTTGAACCTCATGTAGATCAAAATATTGCTCCATTTGTAGTATCCAATTTACTAGATCCTTGTCATCAAACTTCCTCATATCACCTTTTCTTGATTTTAGGATCTCGATCTTGAAACAAATATAACTCTGTAATTTCAGATCTTCTAGTTCTAAAATCATGACTTGTAGTAACCCTATGTGTCCTCTTTCCAATGCCACCAGTCTGATCGAAATTGGATTCTCCAAGAAAGGGCATAAGAGCAAATTTGTATAACGTGTCGCATTTCATCGTTTTGACCTTCGGATCTGAAAAATATACAAAGAAAACTATAGTCTTTCCACATTCTGTAAATTCTTACGAAATTTCAATATGATGCTCAGAGAGACAATTATGATGACTTTCCCCAGGTCACCTATTTGGGATGTAATTCAGGAGCCTATAGAAACCCTAAATGTCTTGGATTGTTTCTATGAAAATAAAGTGAAACAAGATCAGAAATTTGGTCCCAAGCTTCCCCACGATTTAGGCTAAAATAGGTTTTAATTTCAAATTGTCAACCTTCGTAGAAAACAAGTTATCATGAAAATGCCACGATAACTTGTCTGAGATAATTTTTGAGAGCTTGCAAAAACCCTAACTTCCTCAGATGATATCTCTGAAAATATAGAGAGACGAGATCTGAAATGCAGACCCAAGGTGCAGATAGACTTATTCTCAAATGGATTTTTTTTCCAGCTTATGAAACTTCGTAATGAAAACGTTATAGAGAAAATTCCATGATGACTTGTTTGGAGCAGTGAAACCCTAGAATCCAAAGCTTTGATACGAAATGTTAGGAAACCATCTCACAAAAAGATTTAGAAAATAGATCGATGCCTTGGAATTTAGCCTCCTCGAGGGGGAAACCTCCTTTACATTACACAAATGAACAATTATTGGACGATACAAATGACAAGACCTCCTTTCTATATGCAGGAGTCTAAGTGGTCATAACATAATCAAAGCCGACATAACAATAATAATGTAAGGGCATAATAATAACAATAGTGGGCTTCTATGGGGCACAATAATAACAACATGGGGACTAGATGGGCACAACAATATAATGAGGGGGTTGTAATGCTAACAATAAGGGGTTACACTAGTAGTGTATGGACCTAACACGTATTCATAAAACATAATATTAATATTGTTATTAAACCTTATTAATATTCGTATTCATATTAAACTTTTCAAAACACAAGTATTAAATAAACCTTAAATATTTCTGAATATAGACCTTATAAACATACATTAATATTAATATAGTTAATAAGCCTTATTATTAGTATTATCAGTGTTACTATTAAAAAAGAATCTAGTCCTTGAATATGTTTGACTAGGGTAAATCATGATTGACTGTATTTGAATATTTTTATCTAATATTCAATAAGGGTGATTGGGTTTGAGTATATATTAATAAGTTTTACTATGATTAATTTTCATCATCATATGATTAAGTAAACTTTAATACTATTGACTATTTAAATATTAGCTATAAAGTTTGACTATGAATCTTGTACATGTTTGATTGTGTCATCAAGATGCAAGATCTCCCTTTCTTTGTCATAGTGAGAAATCATTTTCTAGTACATCACATTGTGATGTTGATTTTACTTAGTCCTATTATGATGCAAACTTTTTGTTTATCACATTGCAACATTTATTTTCTAATTGTAATAAAATGACATTGATTTTTTGTTTGTCACAATGTGATGTCAGATACTTTCTGATTACATGGAATGTTAATATTTGATCATAACAATGAGATACCAATCTTATGTTATTAGGCCGAGATGTTAATTTTTTTTTTGATACATTCTGATGTTGATATATATTTTTCACATGGTGGTGTGTTGACAATGCTTGACCCATCAACATGTCAATGGGATCTCCCCTGTTAGAAGTCCCAATTAGACCCCACACTCTTTGGTGTAGGAGTCCCAGCAGCAGGTCATACGGTAATGCTTTGACTACGATTTCTTATAGAGGAAAGTAAGATGTCTATATTGCTAGCAAGGATGTGACAACTGCAGCAAGACAAGGAAGGTGCATGACCAATTCTAGCTCATGAAGAGTTGGGTGAGTCCACCCGTGGAAACTTGTGAGAGCATGTGGCTTGGAAGGGAACACATGAGCAAAGATGCATAAAAAACTAGAAATAAAGCTATCTAACAATCCAAAGTTATGTTTAAACCAACTAACACATTTCAGTAAGATTCATACATACTTATACAGAATAGTCCACACATGCATGCATAATAAAAAAGATACATATACCATTTAGAGTAAACATGATAGCTGCAATACAATATGACATATGCATGAAATGTGTTGGCTCTTGTTATATTAAGAAGTGTAAGCTCCAGTCATACAATACAACCATGTCCAATTAGTATTTTCGACAACAGAACATTACATCCACAACTGCTTGCTTCTCCAAAGAGATATACTAACTTTGTGTAGTGGAGAAGCCAAGGCATGTTACAATACTATCCAAGATCTCCCTAAGATACTTTATCAAAGCTCGGTTGACCAAAAGCATTTACAATGAGTTATAAGGGACTATTTATAGTAAAGTGTGGGGTGGCCCTTGACATTCCCCTTTGTGATAGTTCATCTACCCTCATGACTCTTCATATCCCCTATGACTGTTACATCCAACTATCAAAAATTGAAATTACACTTGACAAGATGTTACATTGCAATTCAGATGCACCCATGTGAGGCAAAATGGCTTGAGAAAGAGATTCAAGACATCACTATGACTCGAACAACTATTGGAAGACCAACTCTTTGACATCCTCATAGTGTTCGATAGTGGCAAACTCATGCCAAGATTGGTAGTTCATGATGGTGTCCATGTACTCTAATTTGACGTCTTTCTGGAGCCTAACTCTTTCCTCCATAGCATTTAGGTACACTACCTGGGTTCCTCTGTCCAATTCGTCTAATACCATGCGCATCATTTCCTTCAACACAGTCAGACCAACAACATACTTATGTATGGTGTTTGCACTAATGGACAAGTCTAGGATGGTGCCTATGCTCATCAACTCGTCAAAGTAGAAGTCAATATCTAATCAGACCCGTGCCTTTGTCATCCCTTGGGTGAGTATCCCAATAGATGGGATCGCATGTGCACACACAACAACATCCATACTCTTGAATAAATGTGCATGGGAAGCCTGTAGACTAGTGATGAGCTGTGGGAGTTCTTCATAGTTCTATATATGGCTCTAGATGCACGCCTTTAGCTCGAATTCTCTAGACTTCACCATCTTCAGCAAGTGAAGTGGGGCTCCCTTGTATCTTAGTGTTCATGTTTGCATGTTGTGGTGAAGTAAAATTATATATGTGGACATGAAAAATTTCCTCTATCCCAATAATGGGTCTAGCCACAACAAGTACATCCTATGGAATATTTAATTAGGTTAGAAAAAATTAATAGTGCCTACCTCTTGGTCCCTTATCATACTTGATGATGTCCTCTCTTCCTCACTCCAGCAATCTCTAGCTTCCTTCTTCAAGCTCCTCAAACAAGTAAACAACAAAAACACACAAACATAATAACAGACTAATTGGAATTCAACCTACTTAATGGGTCAAGAAGCATTAAGACACGAATATGTAATATTACAAAACATTTAGAAAACCAATCAATAGTTGAATATATTAATATCAAAGAGAGATTAAAACCATTCACCTTGACATCACAATCTTCCTCTGACAATACCAAGTTCCCACACACTTCTGCTAGCACTTCATGATGGCTTGAAACAACAATATTTTAAAGGCTCTTTCCTTTATGCTTCACTCAAAATTGAAGGCACTTCTTCCTCACACAACTAGATGGCTACAACTAGTAAACATTGCTTGCCTAATCAAAATAGTATACTCACACTCAGCCAAAACTCTAACTGTGACTAGGACTAGCTTGTGCTTGGGAAGAAAGGAGGTTTGTATAGGAAATATGGATGGGAGATGGATACTCCTCTCATGGGAGAAGGACTTATCCATTGAAGTAGTTCCATCACTATATGGGTAAGGAGCCCAAACTGTCATCCTCGACCCGATCCGAGCAAACCATCTACTAGACTTATGTTAGGAAGCTTTTATGGCTTGAAGTTTTGACTCTAATTTAAAAAATTTCCATAACCTCGCACGACTGGAACAAAAATTAGTCTAAATGATCAGCACAACGCATAGTGCTAATCTCCGCACATCAGCGAGGGGGAGAGAAGGGTCATTAGTGCTGGTCTTCTAAACTCGGCAAAACAAAAGTTTCAGGGGAAATTATGCAAAAGGGAAATGGTCTGCTCACGAAGAGGGACATAGTGGGAGTTTCTCCATGAAGGAAAAGCATGCAGGGTTCACTGTAGAGGTCCTCCAGGATCAAGGAATGGTGAGTACAGGGACAGTGACAAAAGGTTGTGTAACATATGCCCCCTAAAGTGTGAAGGTTGAGCTGGAGTGAGGGATGAAATGCATTATGAATCAGTGCAGGGAACTGGTCTGTCATTGGAAAACCTGTAAGAAAGTGCAAATACATATACATAAACTAATATCTCTATCAAATGATACATCAATCATGGCATGGATGTAACCATCCAGAGAATGATCATGTAAATGGATCCAGGTGTGGGTGTAGCCATCCATCAAAGAGGATCATAATGAAACCAAGGTATGGTCATAACCACCCAAGAATGACAAGGATCACTTGTGATAACTCATGTTTTGGTCGTAACTATCGATCTGAAAGAGACATGCATATCACCGTAACCATGTCACACCACTTTGTAACTTGGACATTTTTTGATCTAAATCCAAGGTCTTGCACTCCAACACGACCTGATCAAGGTATAGATCCTAGCATGTGAATAGATGTGTTGACATGCAACATGTTAGAAAGTCGCTTGATTATTAGTCAACGATGTAAATTGTTAAGAAGCATAAGAGAAACAACCAATAATGAAAATGTCCCTCAAGGTACTATCAACACAATTCATGGAATTTGAATACAGGAACTGGAGTCAAACACTCGTATAATCACTTGATCGAAAGACGATGATGTGAAATTGTCATCAAGTATGAACAACTTGCCATTGAGGCATACAAGCTCTAAGTTACTTGAAGAGAGTCTCTCGGTCAACTTCATGGATGATGGGTTGAAGTCGACAGAAAGCAATCATGCCGAAGGAGGTCCATAATTAATCCCACATCATGAACACGAGATGAGGGGATGCAAAATTATTTTAGATGATATAGAGAATTGGAGGTAAGTGTAACTGTAGAATGAAAACCCTTGAACATATTAGCGACACAACTCGAAGTTTGGCATCTTTTGGATCCATGGGATCAGTGGTCATGATGACATGGAAGAGTTCAAATTGAAGGAAAAAATGAACAGCCCAAACCCAGGATGGTCAACGATACAAAGGAGGATGTCCCAACCCAACACGAAGAAAAGAATGTCATGTTCAAGAGTGAGCTGCCGACACAAATGATAGATTTCAAAATTTTCCCCCAGCATTTTTGGTAGGTAACCTAATTACTTCTCAAGCGCAAGCTTGAAGGTGGTAGCATATGCTTGCACTATAATTTCATCCTTCAGATAAATATGACCTAGTAAGCTTAACAAGCTCTAGGAAAGAGAATCTCATGTTTGTCATGGTGACGAATCCAATGTCGTTTGATAGTTTAACGAATCCAACAAAGGTGTAAATTAGTCTCCTTTTTATGTTTAGAGAGTTTAAAAAAGACATGTAAAAGAAAACTCCACATGGTCCCTGTTGGGTCCCTATAATATTAGTGATTATCCCATTAATATTGTAGTTATACCCCTTATTATTATTGTTATGCCCCTATTTCGCCCATTTTGTTATTACTGTGCCCCATAGAATCCCTCTATTGTTATTTTTGTGGCTTTATATTATTATTGTTACGTCGGCTGGGTTATAGTGTGACTCCTTAGACTCCTATATATAGAAAGGAGGTTTTTTCATTTGAATCATCGAAGAATTATTTATTTATGTAATGTAAAGGAGTTTTCCCCCTTGAAGAGGCTGAATTCTAAGGCGTTGATCTATCTTTTCTATCTTTTTCTTGAGCTGGGTACATAACATTTGGTATCAGAGCATTGGATTCTATGGTTTCGCTACTCCAAACAGGTCATCTTGGCATTTTCACTATAACAATTTTTCTTTGACGTGTTAGAAGTTGAAAAAAAAACTCATTTGAGAAGACATCACGCTACATCTTGGGTATGAATTTCAGAACTTTTTATTCTATATTTGTAGCGATATGATCTGAGGAAGTTGGGCTTTTTTCACACTCCTGAATTACATTCCAAATAGCTGACCTGGGGAAATCTTCAGAAATTTTTCTCTGAGCATTGGATTGAAATTTTGTAAGAAGGTGCAGAAGGAAGATGGACTGTAGTTTCGTCTATATATTTTTCACAGCTAAAGGTCGAAACGGTGACTCGTGGTATGTCATACAATTTCGCTCTATTGAACTAGTCTATAATCAAGTCACTGTGGGAGATTTCACATAACTCTTATTTGGAGAATCGAATTTGGATGTGACTAGTGGCATTGGAAAGAGGACACAGAGGGATACCATAGGTCTTAATTTTAGAACTGGATGATCCGAAATTACAGAGATAGATCAGATTCAATATCAGGCTCGTACAAAGTGAAAAAAGGTGTGTAGTTTATTTTAGATTTTTGCATAAGATTAGTTTGAAAAATTAGTTTGAAGGAATTCAAAGGGCATAGTAAAGCATTATTATTTGTAATTGATGCCCTGAGGAAAGAAATGCAAACACCTAGTAGGAAACCTAAAAGCTCTATCATGAACCATGAAGAAGAGGAAGAAATGCAACATGATATATCAAAATTACGAGACCAAGTGCAACAATTGTCACTTGCACAAAAAGGAATAGAATCTAATATGGATGGTTTAAAGAAATATGTAGAAGCTAAGATGGATGATTTGAAGATAGATTTGAAGACAGACATAGACAAATTGAAGATAAATATGAATAAGTTTCTAGAAGAAATGGTCACTAATGGGGAAATGGTAGTAAAGGAAACTCAAGATGAAAACAAGAGAAATGTTAATCATGATTCCATAGACTCTAATGTTGGATTGAAGACCCACCATATTCCGAAAATTGATATGAGGAAGTTTGATGGCAAGGATACTGCAACATGGATATTACAGATGGAGCAAGTTTTCGATCTCAATAATGTGCAAAACACACAAAATGTACGTATTGCAACTTTATATTTGGAACAAAATTAGTTTGTGTGGTATAAATGGCTTTGCTCTCGTAAACAATTTATCACTTGGGCAATTTTTACGGAAGAACTGATAGCACATTATGACGATACAAAAAGCAACACTTTTTTTACTCAATTGATAAGTCTCAAACAAAACGGCTCAATAATGGAGCACAATGAGGAGTTCCAAAAATTTAACATAAGGGTAAAAGATATTCTAGGGGAGCATAGGATTGATGTTTTCATATGGTCATTAAAGGATAATATCCAACATGATGTTCACCTTTGGGAACCTAATTCATTAGAGAAGGCATTCAAGTTAGCAACAAAAATGGAAAGCAAAGTTATGGTAACCAGGAAGCATACCACTCACAACTATAAAGACGGAAGTGTTGTTGCCCCTCGTCTTCCGCAACCTATAAGGTTGACACCACAACAATTGGAAGAAAAAAGAGCAAAAGGGCTTTGTTATAGTTGTCATAGCAAATACACTAAAGGTCATAAGTGCGTTGAGAAGAAATTATTCTACATAGATTGTGAAGAGGAAGAAGAAAAGGAGCAAGAAAGGTCAAAAGAAGAGGATATACTCCAAGAACAAAGCCTAGATAAAGAAGAAATGAATCCGACCATATCTTGTAATGCATTGGCTGGAATTACCACTCCTCAAACCATCAAGATAGAAGGAAAAATCAAGAATAAAAAGGTACTAGTGTTGATTGATTCAGGAAGCACCCATAATTTTATTCATTGTAATGTAGAAAAGAATTGAATTGCTTCCTATATAGAGTGCCAGAATGTCAAGTGATGATTGAAAATGGAGGAACAATAAATTTCTCTGGAAAGTGCCATAATATCAAGCTATCCATGGGAGAATATGTATTGACTAGCCCAATGCTTTCCATCCAATTGGAGGTGTTGATGTTGTACTAGGAGTCCAATGGCTACAATCCTTGGGTACAATCGCTTTTAATTTTTAAGAAATTTTCATCAAATTTTCTATGGAAGGAAAGGAAGTTGAATTAAGGGGTATTGTAGGGAAACCTAGAAAGATAATCAGCTCTAATGGTATGACAAAGCTTCTAAAAAAGGAGCAAAGAGGTGTAATTGCACAATTATGTTCACTAGATGTTTCCACATCGGAATCATCTATTTATCCAGA
>APFE031228337.1:203478-226682 GCA_000404065.3 Pinus taeda
ACCTCTCTACTTCCTCAACCAAAGGAGGCCTCATGGACCCAGACCTTATCAGTAGGGAATGCAAGGGTCATCCCAAGCTTATTACCACCCCAACCAACCTGATCATATGCCTTCTTAGGGTCCCCCTGCTCATCCTTCGTGGTCCGCACCTCCTCCATGGTCTTATCCATCTCCATACCAAACTCAACCTCCTTCTCACTCGTTTCACTCTCATGCCCAACCACAACCTCAATGGAATGCACCTTAACCGGGGTGGAGGCCCCAATACAACACTCCTCCCACCATTCTGCCTCCACCACCAACTCAACCCTAACCATTACCTCCTGCTCCTCCAAGAAAACCCCAGATGCCTACTTAATCGAACTCAAACCTCAACAACAGACAGGCCTAGCAGGTATATACTGGGGAGACAACATGCCCTACCTATGCTGTGGAGATCCAGGAGATCAACCTGTGATCTGGGAAAGTCCTCCCAGAATGCCAACCTCCTCCCTTAGAAGAGGAGGAAGAGAAATAGGAAAATGAACCCCAAGCCATTCCACCCTTTCCGAGCGACTCACAACGACCACACAGCCCAACCCAGAGGAGGATGAGCTTCTGGGAGAACTCAAGCAGTTGTGTGTGAAAATTCCACTTCTACAGGCCATCAAAGATGTACCAATTTACAACAAATTGATTAAAGAGAAGTGTTTCAGGCACTCAGGCAGGCGAAAGAAAGATGCGTCGACCATCAATGTCGTAGGACAACTGTCTGATCTCATGTTGGGGCAAGTAATCTATCTGAAGTATTTGGACCCTGGGAGCCCTATAGTTGATGTCCACATCAATGGCACCATTATACCCCACACTCTGATTGATCTAGGGGCTGCCATCAATGTGATGACCAGGGACACCATGCTTAAGCTCAATCTTCAGAGTTCCCTTAGAATAGACTTGTCGACAGTGCTGCAGATTGGGCATATCGCTCCACCGTGACTCCCAAAGGGATTGAGAGGGATGTCTTGGTCTCTGTAACTCGTGGGAATACCCATTGCAGAATTTTTAGTCCTCCAGCCTAAGGCAAAAACTTCACAGGATTATCCCCTCATTTTGGGAAGGCCTTGGCTGGCCACTGCAGATGCTTACATCAGCTGTCGAGCCGGAAGCATGACCATAAAAAATGGGCCTAGGTCCAAGAAAATGGTCCTATACCCTCCTGCCCAACCTTCGATAGAACATGACTTAACCCTCTGGTTGGAAGAAGGAGAAGAGGATGAGGTCTACTTTGCACCATTATGCACAGTAGAGACCACCAAGGGAGGTCCTCCAACCGAGGATGATTTGATTGAAAACTTAATCCAAAATCCTCCCCCTAGTGAGCTATCCTTGGAAGAATTGGTGGAAGACACCCAGGCCAATGCCTTAGTGGACCTAAGTGACACTAATCCGACCAACCCCAGAGTTAAGAATGTGGAGTTTGGCCCTGAGAAGACCTTGAAGATAAGCTCATCTCCCTCTCCCTCTCAAGAAAAGGAGCTATGTAGTCTCTTGACCCGCCATTTGGAGACCTTTGCTTGAAGCTACAAGGAAATGAAGGAAATCCATCCCTCAGTCTGTACTCATCATATCTACATCAAGGAGGACTGTAAACCAGTTAGGTAACCCTAGAGGAGGATGAATCCATCCCTCAAAGACATTGTTAAAGAAGAGGTGCAAAAATTGTTGGATGCGAGATTCATCTACCCCATCTCGGATAGCGAATGGGTTTCCCCTCTAGTGTTAGTGCCCAAGAAAAATGGGAAATGGAGAATCTGTGTGGACTACAGAGAGTTAAACAAAGCCACCAAGAAGGACCACTTCCCTTTACCTTTCATAGATCAAGTGCTGGATGGTCTGGTAGGGAAGAGATTTTTTTGTTTCCTAGATGGGTTCAGTGGGTACAACTAGATTCAAATCAGCCCAGAGGACCAAGATAAGACCACTTTCACTTGTCCATGGGGTACCTTTGCCTACCGTGTTCTTCCCTTCATGCTATGTAATGCCCCTGCAACATTCCAGAGGGCTGCGTTAAGCATCTTTGCCGAGTTGGTCCATGATTCGGTAGAAATCTATATGGATGACTTTACTCCTTACGGGTCTAGCTTCGAGGAAGCCTTATCCAACTTGGGAAAAGTTTTGAGTAAGTGCATCGAGATGAACCTGTCCCTCAGTCCTGAGAAATGTGAGTTCCTGATGACTGAAGGGACCGTGTTAGGCCATACCATCTCTTGCCAAGGGTTACAGGTGGATCCAAATAAAGTTGCTATCATCAAAAGGGTCCCACCTCCTTAAAAGGTGAGAGATGTCTAGAGTTTCCTAGGCTTAGCAGGATATTATCGTAGATTCATTAAAGACTTTAGTAAGTTGGCCTCGCCATTGTTTGGCCTCTTAGCAAAAGATGTTGAGTTTAAATGGTCGGATGACTGCTAGAAGGCTCTGAATGAGTTGAAGGATAAGTTGGTGTCTGCTCCAATTCTGAGAGGCCCAAACTGGGCCCTACCTTTCCACATCCACACGGATGCCTCGAACAAAGCCATAGGGGCAGCCTTAGGATAAGTTGAAGAAAAACTCCCATATGCTATATGCTTTGTCAGTAAAAACTTATCCAAAGCAGAAATGAATTACATGGTAACTGAGAAAGAGTTTTTGGCTGTGGTACATGCCCTGAACAAGTTCCGACACTATATCACTGGCTATCAGACATTTGTACATACTGACCATGCTGCAATCCGATATTTAATGAATAAGCCTGATGTGAATGCTCGTATTATTAGATGGTTACTTTTATTGCAACAGTTTGATTTGACCATTGTTGACAAACCAGGTAGAGAAAATGTTGTTGCTGACTTATTGTCTAGACTGGATTTGCCTGCAGGTGAAGAAGGAACAGTGGATGACCAGATGCCAGATGAGAATCTGTTTGCTATCTCAGTACTCTCCCCATGGCTTGCTGATATAGTAAACTATCTGGTCTCAACACAGTGCCCTCCGCATCTATCCTCGAAGGAGAAGAGCAGAATCGTGAGAAAAAGTGCCTCATTTACTTCGATCGGGGGCAACTTGTTCAAACTTGGCCCTGATCAGATCTTAAGGTGTTGTGTAAGGGAGGAGGAAGTCTTTGACATCCTCCTAACTCGTCACGATGGGCCTTGTGGAGGAAATTTTGCAGCCAAGAGGACTGCCTTCAAGATTCTGCAGGCAGGCTACTATTGGCCCACTCTTCATGAATATGTCAGAAGATATATCAGCCAATGTGACCGATGCCAAAGGATGGGGAAACCAACCCCAAGGGATGAAATGCCTCTCCAACCTCAGGTGACTTTTGAGCCATTTGAGAAGTGGGGTATGGACTTTGTGGGCCCTATCAACCCTCCTTCAAGGAAAAATTCTTACATCATTGTGTGCACAGATTATTTGACAAAGTGGGTAGAGACCAAAGCAATCAAAGTAGCAACAGAAGAGAAGGTGGCTGAGTTCTTAAGAGAAAACATTTTCTACAAATTTGGCTACCCAAGAGAGATAGTCATCGATCAAGGAAGCCAGTTCACCTCCAATTTGATTGAAGATCTGCTTGCTCATCATAGAATCAAGCATAGGACTTCCACCCGAATATCATCTCAAAGCGAATGGGCAAGTGGAAGTCACCAAAAGAGCATAGAGGGGATCTTGACCAAGGTGGTGAGCAGCAGTAGAAAGGACTGGGCAGATCGCCTGGTTGAGGCCACTTGGGCCTACAACACCACTTGGAAGACCACAACCAGTTTCACACCCTATGAGCTGGTCTATGGAAAGAGAGATTTGGTGTCAATCGAGTTTGAGTACAACACATTGAGGATGGCAGCTCAGCTGGACCTAGATCTCAGCCATGCTCAACAAGAAATGTTAATGCAGCTGAATGGGTTGGATGAACTTCGAATGCATACCCTCCTCCACTAAGAAGTGACTCAACTTCAGAGGAATGTGTGGCATGACCGGCACCTCAATGACAAACAATTCCAGCTGGGAGATTGGGCACTGCTATATGATTCCATACATAAGGATTTCAAGGGAAAACTAGGAACGAGGTGGCTAGGAGCATATGCAGTGGAAAAGTGTAATGATAATGGCTCTGTTCTTATCCGAACTATTAATGAAGAAGCCATCCCCATGCTCGTCAATGGGCATCGACTCAAGATCTACAAGAAGCCTCTATCAAGGCAAGAGTGCGTCAAAACTATGGAAAAATTAGTGCTGGTCATGGAGAAGGGTTCTGCCTCTATTTTGGGCACACCCTGAACATCATTTCATATTCCTAAAAAAAAAAAAAAAAAAAGAGAAAAAAAAAAGAAAAACGAGAAAAAATATCCTTGGATGAAAACCTTTCTAAGGCGCCCAAGGCAGGTAGTAGGAGTGAAAACCTCATTGAGGCGCTCCTGCTGTCTCTATAAAAAAAAAGGAGAATGGGAATAAAAAGATCCTTGGTTGAAAACCTTTTCAAGGTGCCCAAGGTAGGAAGTAGGGGTGAAAATCTCATTGAGGCGCCCCTGTTGTCTCTTAAAAAAAAAAAAGAAAAAAAAAAGAAAAGGAAAAGAGAAACAAGAAGAAAAAATTAGCTGATCTTTGAAAGTGTTGCAGGTTGCAGGTATAGAGCGCACAAAAGGAGGACTGTCAACTCAAATACAAGGGTTCCTATGAAGCTACTAGACAACCTCTCATGCACATCCACCATGAACACTCATTTTTGCAAAGTTTGGGCACGATCAGATCATGGTTCGGCCTTCTACAGGAAGCTACAGGACTTTCTACAGGAAGTTCTGTATTTCTACAGGAAACTTCCTATAGAAAATTTGGGTGGGCCAGAATCAACTGCGAGGAAAGATGTGGAGCTTTAAGTCGACTGAGGGGGCATGCAACCATCCTTTTCTGCCGTCCCCCACTCGCTCCACCTCTTTTCACCACCACCACTCCAATCTAAGCAAGCATACCTGCACATGCAACGAGGGCTCTGTTTTTCAAATAAGGAAAATTGTGTTTCTTTTCAATCTCAGAAACAAGGTCTCTTGTGGCTCGAGCACTCACCTGTTAGGCGACCTCAAGACCTTTCACCTGTGCAATAAGACTCAAATTATGTCAGCATGCACCCCAGGAGGAGAAACAGCTACAGGATGTCCTACATGAATCCTGTAGCAGCTGATCCAGCTGGAGTACCTGCCACAAAGACACCAGCAACTCACAGGATCCATGCCTGCCATGTTCGCCACCATAGAAACAGGTATCCAAGACTCACAGCCAGCAACAGCCAATGCAAGGAAGCTCCAGCACCTGACCACAAAGCAGCAACACACAAACCTGGCATCCTTCATCTTGAAACCTGGAAAAAGCCACATCCACGACCGCACAGGTAAGTAACTAACCTTATTTCGTCCCATTGCATAAACTTTACTCTGAATGTGCACAACTTTGAAAATGGCGGATTGAACTAGGTTGGTTGCTGCTCAACTGGCCACCACAGCCCGTCAAGCGGCCTCGTAGGATCCGAACTGGATCGATTATGCTGAAAGGGTGGATAATTGGCACGTGGGAAATGTCCAGTCAAGAAGAAGTGGAGGTATGACAAGATTGGCAGTGATAACTCCAACGGAGAGAATTCGGCGGTCAGGGGCATGCTGGGATATGATTGTGGTGACATCGGCCAACGGACCAGCAGGGACAGGTCAACCCTGCGCCATGAATTCTGCAGCAATTCAAAATCGGTCGGTTGATACTTATGATGCACTGCAATAATTTATGAAACAACAATTTCCCAGCCGAATGTGCATCCTCTTCCTCTGCAAGTGGTTAACCCGAAGTTTTCTACCTATTCAAGCATCCTTCTGCCACTCAGACTGGTCCTGCGCTGCCGTAAACTCCTTCGAAAGTCGAGAACAAATTTCTACAGGAAACTGCACTACAGGAAACGCGACATCCGAAGTAGTGCAGACTGATCACGTTGTGGGTGGCGAATTTCAGAGGTAGGCAGAATTTAACCTCCCCATGCAAAGAAAATTTTTCAAAGGTGGTGCAATCAACGTAGAAAAGGGGTAGAAAATTTAAGTGCAATTCTGTCTGGTTTTATATATGCTTCACTGCTAAAATTGTCGTAGTCATCTGCATGAGCAACTTTCTTCACGCATGAATGAGAATTCCTTCATGTAGAGGGTGATACCCTGCCGAAACACTGTCAAAACTGTAACTTTCATGCCACTGTGTGTATAATGGAGACGTAGCTCTGCGCTCCGAGTGGAAATTCTCGAAATCCTCCTTCTGTACATCTGAGTAGGCAAATTTAGCAGGGTAATCGACCAAATGTATCTTTTTTTTTTTTTTTCCGCTCTAAGGAAAGAATCCACCCAGAATTCTCAGTCTGAGAGCACAAACACATAATTTGACCATGCCGAGTGGGTTCATTTGAAAGGAACCGTCAGACTCAAAGAAGTTACGGGAAACCCCTGAGGTGGTAGAATTGTTCTCCCGTGCACAATGGATGTCATTTTGTGACAAGCTCCAGGGGTACGACGATGAAATTACAGAAGAATTCCCTCGGTCCCTAGAGCAGGAGTAAAAAACGTTGGCCACTGTCAATTTCAGAGGACTAACCCTCAAACTCACCCCACAGCTCATCAGTAGGGTGACTGATCTTCCCATGGGAATCCCGTGGGACAAGGAGGAAAGGAAGCTAGGTAAGAAGGCTAAGGAATAATTCTTCTTGCCTGAAGAACAATTCTCAGAGGATAAAAATGGAGTTTGGAGGACTAGCCTACAGCCATTCTCGAGTGAAGTTAGCCTCCAAATTATGAATTATATCACGTGCGAGGGGCGGTTTAGTATCATATATGGTTATCATTTTCAGTTGCTCACAGAACTTAGACACCACATGGACCTCCCCTCGGAGCAGAAATTGAGCATTCCATATTTCCTTTTGCAGTCCATGACTGAATGTGCCACCAAACTTAGAGAAGGGACACCGGACCAGCTAGCACATCATGGGCTTATAAAGCTCCTCGTGGAAGATGCACTCCACACTTTCACTGTCCCTCTCTCATGGGAGATTTTCCGGAATATATCAAAGGATGATGACATCCGAGTCTTAGCTGAGGAGCTCACTTACTCCAGCAGTGAAGAGAAGGAGCCTACTCAGGCCGAGAAGAAGGCCAAAAGACAGGACACCGATGACAAAGCACCCAAGAAGGAGCAAAAAGGAACACCAACTGCAAAGCAGATTGCCAAAACAGGGGATGAGGGGATTACATTAACGCCCAGGGAAAAACGACTACAGAGCAGGGTAGAGCGGACTGAGAAAGTCCAGGACAGTAAGGGCACCCCTAAGGCTACCTCGGCCAAGATGAAAGAAAAAGTTCCCTCGACCAAGCAGGCTAAAACTGTGCCCTCGATTCCTACAGTAAAGCAGCAGGGTACTCCTACAGGAAAGCAGCAGGGTACTCCTACAGGAAAGCAACAAAGTGATCCTACAGGGAAGCAGCAGAGTGCTCCCAGAGGGAAGCAGCAGAGTGCTCCCACAGGGAAGTAGCAGAGAATTCCTTCAGGAAACAACAAGGTCTTTCTACAGGAAAATTGAAAACGGCTTCTACAGGAAGCTAGAAAGCAACCGCTACAGGACTTTCTACAGGAAGTCCGAAAGGAGGACAACAGAAGGAGAAATTGGCTGAAATCCTAGCCAGGGAGGCAGCAGCTGTGCTGGCCACCCTAAGTACTCCTCCCAAGCCAAAAGAAAAATGAAAAAGGGAGACTCCACTGTATTTCAAAGCAAGGAGTGTAAGAATTAAGACTGGCAGAGCCCAACCTCCATCCAAAGAACCAATCACCATCGTGGATACCGCTACCACGCCAAAGGATGGATCCCCCTCCAAGGAATCCATTACTTACGAGTGGGGGAGTCCGAAAACATCCTCATGGAGGGACATAGTGGAGAAAATGAGCTCACAAGCCTCTCTACAGGATGCTGAGGCTATCCTACAGGAAACTCTGGCTAGGCTGAAGGAAACTGAGCAAATGGAGGAAAAGGCAGTTGAGTCACCACAAGAGGAGGAGGGAGCAGCCAAGTCACCACCAAAGGAGGAGAAATTTGATGTTATCATGGAACCAAGCCCACAGCCCAACTTGGGCTCTTATTATAACTTTTTGGAAGCAGGCAGAATTATTCCCCAAAATTTTACAGTGCCGCTGTTTTTAGCACTAGAAGAATAACGGGTACGAACCCACACATGGATGAGAATAGCTAAATCTAAGGGAGTAGCAGATATTGGGCCTCTAGAGGAAAAGGTCAAGGAAGCACAAAGAGAATTGGCAAGAGTGAGGCATGTGGAAAGCTCCCAGTGAGCCAAGTTGAGAGAAGAGAATGAGCTGCTCAAACAGCAGCTCCAGCTGCAGGGACAAAGGAAAGAAAAGGACATGGCAGCCAAGGATCCCTCAGCAGAGCCTCAAGGAAAAGAAGAGATGCACGTTGATCTTGAGGATTTCAACCAGCAGCTACAGGAAATGGGACTGCAGGCAGATATGAGATACAATCCCTAAGACAACAGGTGCAAGAAAAGGAGGCACAACTGGCCTGCATGGCCAGTTGGGCAATGGAAGCACTACAATGTCGGAAGCCGACCAAATATTATGGCCTGTACCTAAGGGACCAGTGGCTGCAGTTCCAATCAATACATAGGCACAGAGGGGTATCTCTCACATCCAAAACCCCCAACAGTTCACAGATTTATGTAACACCAATTCCTCGGAAGATAAGGCCAAGCTCTCAGAGTTTTACCTCCATAATTTGGCCCTTCCAAACATCACTTCGTGGGACCCCAACACAGCAGTAGGGGACATGCAACTGATGGCAATGACCTCATGGTTAAACCACGAAGAGAAGAGAGCAGCTGAGGTTAAGAATGTCATGGAATGGGAGTTACATGAACCACTGTTGATTAGAGCAGAGCCAGGGGACCCCACAGCACTGATAGCCGCTCACCAGCACCTAGCAACCAATTCTCAGGGATTATTAGAGTACATGGATCGTCAGGCCCAGGCCATAACACACTTCGAGGATATGGAGAGGTTACTAGGGGACAATTGTGTTCATGCTTGCACCCGTAGGTGGAACACATTGTCCCACAACCTCAAAATTCAAGAATATCACACTCCAACTCGGATGAGGGAGGCTTTGGCACGGGTACCTCTCTATAAGAAGTCTATGTAGAACCTCCAAGCCAATTGGATAGGCCTCAAGCTAAGTCCACCCTTGCTTTTGGGATTGTTAGAGGGAGGCTCAGAAGAGGAGGAGCAAACGCAATGGGAAGAAGAGGAGAGGAAGGCCGGATTCATGACAGTGTGGAGGACACTACTTCAGAAGCCTGGGATGTGAGAGTGGCCATCAAAGTAATGAAAGACAAGGAGTTGTACTAGTTTCTCAGGGATGAGCAACCCTTTTAGCAGGGGGGTGATGATGAGCCCCAAAATTGGTAACAATTTGGGCTCATTTGGCCCAATTTTCCTTGTTCAGTCCTTGTTCAAATCCATCATTTTCTATAGTTTATGCATTATTTTTAGTATGTTTATGTCTTTGGTACGAATAAGGGAAGTCACTTGTCCTAGGTGGTTAACACATGTCTATTTTAGGTTTTTTGACATCTATTGGAGCAAAGTCAAAGCAATCATGAGCTATAAGGCAGCCAAGCCTGAGGTGAGGACTTGAAGAGGGGGTGCCTATGGCATTCAATGACCCTTCCTCGGGATCTTCACCTCCAACTCTGATCTCCAAAGACCACCAAACCGAATCTAGAAGGCAGCCAAGCAGCATTTAGAAAGGGATTGTTTAACTCACAGTTTGACAACCGAGTTCCACAAATTGAGGTGGCCAGCTAGGTCCCTCGTGACCTATAAATGTTGAAGCCTCAGCCTTCGTAAAAAGACTTTTGAAACTATTGTGTACTTTGCACCTCAGTGCTGCAGCTCTATTTTTCATTTGTAGCCATTTTTTGGCATGACTGTTATGATTATTTTTGGATAATGAGAAGCAGTTTGGTTTTCTATCAAATCTGAGTTTTTCATAGGAGCCAAAGCTCTCAGGGTTGGGCCCAACCTGAGAGCCTAGGACCTCCTTTCTGTATTATTACTTTTCCTTTACGTATCATTGTTTTCCTTTATGCATTTGAATATATTTCTGTTAAGTAGATTTCGTTATGTTGCTGGAATAGATCACTATTTATGAATGACTTTGGTTTAGATGTTTTGTTTGGATAATAACAGGAAAACCTCCAATAAAAGGGACAACCACACTCCTGGTTTCGCCTCATCCTTATTGGATTTGGGGTTGGAATTGAGGAACAATGCTGCCTCACAAAAACACTAGTTTGCTTGTTTATGCAATATTTTAGTGTGCTTGTTTTATTAGCGGAGATTAGACATGGGTTTGGACATCTGAAATGTTTCTTTACATAGATGGTGTACAAGGTTTTCTTCACAAATAAAGTTGCTACTCATTTATGTTGTTGATGGTTAGATTAGACTAGTTTAGGATTTGATCATTTGCAGGTCTTTGTTGATTTGATCAAGGTACACCATGCAGGGCATCTTCTTCATTCATCCATCCACCCAAAGTATCATCTGAGCCACCTGTTCTGTCTGTTAGCCACGTTTCTCGTTCCCCATCCACCCTTTTTGTCCACGAATCCTTACCTCCTTACCTATCATTGCCTTAGCCTTCTTCGAGCCAAGTCAGCCTTCTACATCTCTTCACCAATCCACCTACCAATCCTTAGGCCATTTTTAGACCCCTATCCTACCTCCAGATCCGTCTATGCACCTTCCCTCACTCATCCATCCCCTAAAAACCGATTTCCAAACATCCTGTAGAAATTCTGAAACTTCCTGTTGAAATTCTGGAACATCCTGTAGAACCCCTGCAGACTTCTTGTAGAAGCTCACAAGTGAGGGTTCCTGATAGCCAAACCTTGTGAAACTCTGGAGAAGAGTGTTAGGGACTCCTTAGACCCCCTCTGAACCTCTCCAACCATTTCCAAGCATTCCTCTTCCTTGATCCACTCCTGCACAGTGAAGCACAGTTCAAGCATATGCATGTGAAAATCGACACTTAATCAAAAAATACAAAAAGATACTTTCTAGGACAAAGGTAGTCTAGACATATTCATTTTCCCTTTTGAATTCAATGGCATCTCATTCAGTAGTTTGCGTTCTCATTTTTGCATCAGTAGGACTAGCTGGTAGAATTAGGGTTTGCTAGGGTTTGTGTTTCTTTGTTGGCCTTCAGTTTCTTTTCGCAAGTAGATTAGCTTCCTTTGAGTTAGCTTTCATCCATCACTTAAAAGATTCTTCTGAGAACTCATAGAAGTTGGCTAAAGCCCCTAGCGGACTTGTGCTAGCTGACCAAGTGATAGCTGCGGCAAGAGCTAGTACTTGTGCATACAGCACCGTCGCTTCCAAGTTTGTTACGAACAACTGGGTTAATAAAGTAAAGAAGGGAGTCCCAAGAGTTGTAGCATTATTGCTGCAATACTGGAGCCCACCAGTAGGTATAAGTATGTTCTGACTGTCATGGTGATAATGAATGAATATGGGTCATGGTGTTGTGATGAAAGCAAGTTCCAACCAAGGGTGACTAGGGATTGCTACCAGGTAACTAGCACAAAAATATGGGTGGGAATCCTTTTCTGAAGAAAAAAATTGTACACTTGCCAAAATAATGTAAAAAAATTTTGAGATGTAAAAACATGGAGATGGGTGTGCCATGAAAACTATCCCCTGCATGATGATGTAGGTGGGTTTTTTTTTAGGGCAAGGGGGGAATTTGTTGGTCTCAGCGTGAGGTTGATGAGGTGGATGAAGTGACTCAAATGGGCTATGCCATATTGAGGGGTGATAAGCCAAATGTAGAATGTGGGTACACATTCGACTCAATCTGAAAAATAATAATTGTGGCACCCAGGATTTCGGTTGGTAAGAAATGAGTAAAGAAGAGGAAAATGATGATGATCTTTAAAACATACATATGAGATGGCTCTTGGGTGTAACAACCCAAGGCTAAAATTTCATGTAATAAAGTCAATAAAGGAAAAATAAGACCAAGGTCATGGGACATATTCCAAGATGAATGTTGGGAAAAACATCCTAATGGGTGTTCATTTGGTTTATTATGTCTAAGGGGAAATTGGAGAAGGCATTGGCAAAGGCATTGAAAAGGAAAAGAGGCATTAATTGGCATTTTATTTATGAAAATAATGGAAAATAGGGGAAAAGGAAGGTGAAAGGTCATAGTTTTCTTGTGAGAAGGATATTGAAGGAAAAATAGAGGAAAATGAAGAAAATAGAGGCCTCAATAATAAAATGGCTTATGAGGATTAGTTCACAACTTTTTTCAATTTAAGATTTTACCAGACTAGTTTTGGAGCTTTCTCTCTATTCTCTTTCTCTTAGACTCTTACACACTTAGAGCATTCTTGGAGTACTCTGACATCGGAGAAAGGAAGGCAAAGGAAGGACAAGAAAGAAAAGGAAATCACGGATCAAGCAAGGAATATTTAGATCAAGTGGCTATAGTGGGATTACTTGCATGTATCGAGTTTCATATATGATTTCCTTGCTATTTTCGGCACACATGGCACATTCATGTGTGTATTTGGTTCTCTTGTTGTCATTGGCATGGGTTTTGCTAGGTGTGATGGTGGTTTTTATATTTTCCTTGCCATTTCCAGATAGCCATGGTGGGATGGGACTCCTTCATTAGTTGAGCTTTGGATTGTTGGATGTTTTTTGGAACTAGGTGAGGTGGTCTCAGGAATATTCCCAAGGGCATAGGAACCCCTTGACTGATCATGGTGGGATTGTGGTAAGGCCTGAGGGTGGAGATGGGAAAATTCCTCAAGATAATTGTGAATAAATTTAGAGGCATCCAATCTTGTTTATGGTTTAGGAATCCCATGACCAGTTTTTGTAGGATTGCAATAAAGCCTAGTACTGTATGTTTTATTATTTGGGCCTAGGAATACATTGACTGTTAATGGTGGGATTGCAACAAATCTTGGTTGTATAGGTGAGGGTTTTAGGCCTAGGAGTCCCTTGACTAGTTTTGGTAGGATTGTGATAAAGCGTGAAGAAGCCCTCTTTGTTTTATTGTAAGTCCCACATTCATGCTTGGAATATTGCATGGAGATGATTGGCTGAAAGAAATATCTGGTTCAGTCTAATATATGGTCGAGTGGTACTTAGAATTCCATTACTTGGTTGGATTTTTCATATGCTAATAAGGGTTCTTTTCCTCTTGTATTTCATGAGTAAATATACTTGTTATTATGTCGCTTTGATGGTTTTTCTATAATTGTTGTTATTCTGGTTACATTTTGGCTATAAGAATGGTTTCATGGCATAATTTAGTTATGGCTCTTATCATGTTTTGATTGGGAAATGAATGATTATTGAATGCATGACCTACTATATTTTATTGCAGCTATTATTAGAGGGCATTAGACCTTCTTGATGATTCTCATATAAGTTTCAAATCTCCATGTTCAAATATGCATTTATGAGTTGTAAACTACATGTTCACAATGTGTTTGACGAAATGACCGTCATGGTTAGGTTGGGTTAGGTCAAGTCATTGATCAAGTTTTTATTAAAGGATTTTTTCTTGTGTCATTTATCATTTCTAAAAGTCTCATTAAGTTCTGGGTGGTGGTTGGGAGTCAGGCCCAGAAATGGTGGCTCATATTTCGGGGTCGCGGGCTCATAACTGGGAAATATAGACTATATTCAATGGGATTCAAGGTCATCAGAGTGACCGTAGGGTTATAGACACTAGATTTCCTTGTTATGCAAGTGACTAGGAGTCCATATCACTAAAAAATCAAGTTAACTCATGTTTATGGCACCTGGGGTGGTTGTTTGGCTATTGGGTGTCTTATAGCTCCTAAGGTAGTTCATTAAAGATTTAGTTTGTTGTTACCACTTCCTTAATTGTACCTATAAGGTTGAGTCATGTCATAGTAGCCCTCAGCTTATGTTTACCCTAGCAGACTATTGAAAGTGGGTAGATATGAGAGGGTTGGTTATAGGGTGGTATCAGAGTAAGTTTTTGTTCTCTTTGGGTGTTATCTAATACTAATTACATATTGGTATCAGAGCATGGTTATGTTAACACATTTATTTAAGTTTGAAATTTTTTAAGGCTAACAATTATAGTGTGAGCGAAATATTTGGAATTGCTAGAAAATTATATATTACAAAGCAATGGAACACATAAAATATATTGTAAAAATATAAACACGGAAAATGCATAAAACAAGAGAGGCATAGATATACGTGGTTCACCCAATTTGGGCTACGTCCATGAAGAAACAACAAATCCTTCCTTTTATATTATCCAGCAAAATGAAGAGATACAACCTACAGAAGATCCATTGTAATTCCCTCTTCGCTCTCACACAATCTCCTCTCTCTTTCTCGCTCAGAATACACATCTACATAACCGCAATAAAATTCCCTCATATATAACGAGGGGTTACCTTCTAGGGAAAAAAACCCTAAATTAAACATAACTTCTATCGTCAGATTTATGCCTAATGAACGACCCATATTGACTATGAAATTACAACATTCTACAAGGAAATTTTACAAGGTCGACACCCCCACTGGACCCCCTAGTGGTATGCATAAAGGGGCGAAGTTGTTGCCACATTATAAAATGGGGTCCAATGCGGTGATACCTCTGAATAAAGAAGATAATCAGGCTCCACACCCAACAATCTCCCACTTGGAGGCTGATTATAACAACTCCACCATTGCTTCATTTGTTGAACAATGACTCTGGTTGTTGCCCATCTTCATCATCATACTTAAAGACCAATTGAAACCGAGAAGAATCTCATTTTTTCCCTGATTACAACTTTTGTCAACATATATGCAGGATTCTGGCTAGTGTGTACCTTTTCCAGCTTCAACTGTCCATCTTCCAACATTGATGGTAGGAAATGGTACTTGAGTTGTATATGTTTAGTCTTGGAATGAAATGTAGAGTTATTTGCAAGATGTATGACCCTCTAGTTATCACTGTATAACCTGCCCAACTCCTACTTCTTACCCAATTCATCCAAAAACCTATGTAACCAAATCACTTCTTTACTAGCCTCAGTAGCAGCAACATACTCTGCTTCCGTCGTTGAGAGTGCAACAACACTTTGTATTTTTGAAACCCAAATGGCAATTGTTCCACCTACAGTAACACATACCCTGTGGTTCTCCTCCTGTTATCTCTATCACCCGCCACATCTGCATCAACATATCTCTGTAGAGAAATGTTTGAAACACCAAAGCATAATGCTTGATTTGTGGTACCTCTCAAATACCTGAGAATCCACTTCACCACCATCCAATGTTCTTTTCCTGGATTGTTCATGTACCTGCTTACAACTCCTAGTGCATGTGAAATTTCAAGCCTTGTGCAGACCATTGCATACATTAAGCTTCCAATTGCTGATGCATATGGAACTTTAGACATATATATATCCATTTCTTCCTGATTCTTAGGACACACTTCCTTCCTTATTTTGAAATGGCTATCCAAAGCTATACTAACTAGTTTTGCATTTTGCATATTAAATCTTTTCAACACCTTTTGTATGTACCCACACTGAGACAATGTTAATTTGTTATTCTCCGTGTCTCTAGTTATTCTCATACCAAGGATTTGTTTTGCAGCACCCAAATCCTTCATTTTAAATGAGTTTGCCAATTTTCTTTTGAGCACATTTATTTCCCCCATGTTAGAACCAACAACAAGCATGTCATCTACATACAATAATAATATATATACCTGCCATCATTTTTCCTTTTGAGATAAACACAATGATCAAAGTGACATCTAGTATAACCTTGTTTAGACATAAACCTGTCAAATTTTAGATACCACTGAATTGGAGTCTGTTTTAAGCCATACAAGCTCTTCTTCAACCTGCACACTAGTTTCTCCTTCCCTTTTACCTCATATCCTTGTGGTTGTTGCATATATATTTCTTCCTCCAAATCCCCATGGAGAAAGGTTGTCTTTATATCTAAATGCTCAAGATGCAAATATTCAGCTACTACTAGACTTAAAATAGTTCTAATTGAATTCATTTCAACAATAGAAGAAAATATCTCATCAAAGTCTATACCCTTTTTTGGTGAAAACCCCTTCACCACAAGTTTAGCTTTATACCGTTTTCTACCTCCATATTCTTCCTTCAACATGTAAACCCATTTATTCTACAATCATGTTTTACCTGCAGGAAACCTGACTAAGTCCCAAGTCTAGTTATGCACTAAGGATTCCATCTCTTATTTCATGGCTTGCTCCTGCTTCTTCCTGGTATCTACTTGCACTACTTATTCATAACATTATGGTTCACCAAAATTAGTCAAAAATGCATAATATAATGAAGGATACTATCATTCAGGGGTTATACTTGTCCTGGTAGATCTTCTAACACCACTTTCAAGTGTTTGAGGTGCTTGTTGCAGTTTTTGTTGTTTAGGTTGTATATCATTATGATTTTCAGGCACCTTCACTTTTTCTGTGATCTCATCAAGCACTATGTATTCTTTGTTTTCTTTTTCCTGTTTCTTTTCCTGCATTTGATCCTTATACAAAACCTTTTCATTGAATATGGCATCTCTACTCCTAATGATTTTTTGTTTTTCATAATCATAAAAGCGATACCCAAAATCATTAACACCATATCCAATAAAGGTACATTTCTCTGATTTTGCCTCAAGCTTTGTTCTATCTTCTTTATAAATGTGGACAAAGGATTCACAACCAAAAGTATTTAAAAATGAGTAGTTTACCTTTTTACATAGCCATGCCTCCTCGTGAATACCACCATCCAAGGAACTTGAAGGCCCTCCATTTATTAGATAAACAACAGTATCTACAACATCTGCCCTAAATTGCAAAGGCAATCCTGCATGCGATCTCATGCACCTTGCACACTCCATGGTTGTCCTATTCATCCTTTCTTACACACCATTTTCTTGTGTTGTTCTTGGAACTATCTTCCCTCCGTGATTTCCATTCTCTGAACAATACCTATCAAAATATTTGTTGCAATATTCACCTCCATTGTCTGATCTGAGACACTTCAACCTTTTTCCTGTCTCATTTTCAACCAAATATTTCCATTTCTTGGAAGTATCAAATACATCAGATTTATTTTGAATACAATAAATACAGGTTTTTCTGGTTGCATCATTAATAAAAGTAACATAATAACAAGAGCCACTAAAAGATGATACCTAAGAAGGTTCCCATACATCTGTATGCACAAGCTCTACTTTTTTGCTCTTCTTTCCTTTCCCAACTCTGAGGAATCTGACTCTCTTCTGTTTTCCATAAACACAATTCTCACAGAATTCCAAATCAACATGCTTCAAACCTGGCAACAAATTTCTTGAGTGAAGAATCTACATCCCCTTCCCACTCATGTGCCTAAGCCTATGATGCCACAATGATGTATCTACTTCTGCATAGGTTAAAGCATTAACATAATTAGAAATACCATTGCATAAATACAATGTACCAACCTTTTCTCCTTTTTCTATTACCAAGGCCCATTTAGTGACCTTTCAGGTTTTATCTGTAAAAGTAGTTACACAGCCTTCACCTCCCAACTTCCCTGTTGAAATTAGATTTTTCTTCAGATCTGGAACATGCCTTCCCTCCTTCAATAACCATTGATTTCCATTCTGTTGTTTTATGAAAATTGTACCCATTCCAATGCTTTTACAGGGTTTATCATCAACCAATCGAACCTATCCAAAATCTCCTTGAACATAATCATGAAAATGTTTCCTATTAGGTATGGCATGGAATGAGGCCCCTGAATCTACCACCTAGGCATCAATAATATTGTCTAATGAAAGAATCAAAGCATCTTGCAACACATCACCTGTCATATTCGCTTCATGATTATTTTCTTGCTGCGTGTCTCCTTCTTTTCCCTTCCGAGACTATTGGGTCATAGAAAAGGTATGTTTGTACCCTTACATTACTTAATAAATCACTTTATTTTATATATTTGTCTTCATTCTTGGAAATTATTTGGAAGAAAATATTGTGAAAGTCAGGTAAAATCAATCATTGATAGATTGCATGCTTTTAGCATGAAAGGACTAACTTTTGCTTGCTTTTGCGCACAGGAAATCAGAATTGGACAACTGATGTTCAATTAGAATGACAGTGCTAAACTAGGAGAAGGTTGTTCCTTGGTTGTACGAGCTAGGAAAAGATATGAAGGAGAATTCTAATTCGGCAAACAGAAATTCGGTCGTTTAGCCGTGAAATATTGAGGATCTCTTGATCCTTAGGATTCGCTTTCATCCATTACTTTTCCATTAGACTATATGATACTGATGGGTGAAAAGGATCGGAGATGATTTGACTCTTACCCATTATTGTATCTTTCTATTGAACAGAGCATACTTCGACATTACAGTAATTATGTACTTTCATTATTTCAATCAATGAGAAATACATAGATTCTCTCTTAATCACGTTCTGAGCTTTATCAGCAGTAACTTTTGGAGGATTTATTATTGTTCTTTTATAGACTCAAGTTATTATTTATATCGTCATTTGAAATAGATCTTTAAAGTTGTTGCTTTAATATTGTTCTTTTAATGAGTTGCATAGAATAAGATGGGTGTTATAGTTGATTGATACTCTTTCCAATTCATGTTCAAGATTGAAGTCATTACTTATTTTTTATTGTTGTAGTATTTCTTTCCATTAACTAGATTAGATAGTAGCCCATTAAATATGGTTGCTTTTAATGCATCTGCTTGAAATTCATTTCCTTTGCAAAACAGTTGTGATTGGAACTTTTAGATTTATGGATTGAGATGCCTTTGATTGAACTTCGAGAATTAAGGATTTGTTAATACATTCTTGCAATGACTTAATGAAGTATTAGACTTATTTAGTTATGTAACAACCTCTAACCTCTATTGCACAAATAGTGAGAACATCCTTGAAATAAACAGATGAATCCCAGGTAGATAATGTAATGTAGGAATTAAGGTTGATTTAAATAGTCATCTTAGTGCAACAACATTTTTGCACCGTTGTTAGGGAGGTTGTCAAAGATAATAGTTAATTTGTGTCATTGAAGGGAATTGGGTATTGAAAGCGGGAGGTAAGAACCTGCATACATAGCAAGCAAAAACCTTACTCCTATTGCCCGCTCTCAGAAGATACACAAAGGTTGTATAGGAATGAATGACTAGGGGAAAAGAGATACCAATAGATCAGAAAACACTACCAAAAACCACCAAATCCCAAGGATCAGTGACCCTTGGGAGAATAGCCTTCATATACGAAATCATTCGGAAATCTGAATCTCAGGCACCAGTAGGAACCCAAACAGTATCTGGAAAGGGCTCTACTTTGATCCCTCAAGTAGCAAAATCACTAACCACAGCTCATGCTAAGATCCATAGCAAGACTGAAGGATCCGAGCAAAGTTTCCAAAGTCCAAATTACCAATACTCTGGTCCTTCACAAGAGGGAAAATCGTGAAATTTAAGAGAAGGAGAGGGAGAAGCCAGTGGAGTTGCTAAGGCAGAGCCACAGTCGTTTGAATTAGGATCTCCTGTGATTCCAAACCTGAGCAATGCAGTAAAGCCACTTCGGATTGTGAGTACTCCACTCACTCAAATAACACCCCCTAAAATCCCTAAAGGATATTGGCGAATCTTCAACCAAATGGAGAATCAACCACCTCAAGGTCAGACCTCGACGTTGGAATATCCCATCATTGACCCAGTAGCTAACGCCCTGATGAAAGCTATTCCCTTGAAAAATATCCCAACCTTTCATGGAATGAACTCAGAGGATCCATATGATTTCTTATTTGAGTTTGACATCCTATGCAGAGGTTATGATTACACCACCAATCCTCAAAAATTGAATTTGATCCCCTCTACCCTGAAAGGAGAATCTTTGTGATGGTTTATGGGTTTAGGCAAATGCACCATTAACTCTTGGGAGGACATGAAAACTTCTTTTCTCACTAAATATCAGGACTATTGTAGGACTAACGAATTAAAAGATGAAATCTTTTAAATGACTACAAAAGATAATGAAACTCTAGAGGTTTATGTCGAATAGTTTCAGTACAATTTGCAGAGATTCCCTCACTCCACATTACCAAATGCAGTCTTGAAATCCATTTTAACAAAAGGGATGAAAGAAAAATGGATATAAACTCTAAATCTGATGGGGAAAGGTGACATTTCTCAAGAATACTATGACAAAATTGTTCAATTGTGTATCAAGTGTTCGCGAGGTAGCACACGCACCGTGTCAGGAAGTTCAGACTCCATGACTAGAAGAAGCAAACTGCCCAGTGGAGGTGTGACGAGAGTAGATCAGAAACCTGCTCGAAGACTTTAAGAAATATATATTAGGCACGTTGACTACATAGTTAGATGTCTTAAATGCCAGACAGAAACAAACTAAGGTTGAACAGACGCTAGCCATATTCTGCCCACGATGCCAAAAGAAGCACAGTCAATGGGAATGTCCTCTAGACATGATCCAAACATGCTCTATATGCACTAAGGACCATGCCACGGATAAGTGTCCATCGCTTCTGGGGTTAAAAGTAGTATTCAAGGAAGCTAAAGAAGGAACAAAGCCAACATACTTAATGGCACAACGTCGACAATGGAAAACACGACCCTCAGGTATGCCGCAAGACCCATCCTTGATTTTTCGTATGCAATATCATCAACAGCAAAATCCTGGAACATCATGGCAAGGTCAACCACCTTTCTCTGCCTAGAAATCCCAACAATACTCCATGTTACCCTAGACGAACCAACCCTTCCCAGGGGTTGGCTAGCCAAATCCGCAATACTCTGCCCCTTTCTGGAAAATTTCAGCTAGTAATACTTATCCTTCGCAGTGGGCTACTTCCACCTCACAGAACCTGAATTGGCCTCAAAACTAGTAGCGCCCTATGGGGATGAGAAATTTACCCATGGGAGTTGGTTCTCAACCTCAACCTACATTACCTAGTCCATTTCAAAACCCTTAGCCTTCAGTAAGCCCCCAACTACTAGTTCAACCAAATCCAAATCCTAATTACAATAGACTAGTCCAATATGTACAAATTCTCTAGAGTTCGGATAATGAGACAAAACCAATAGAATGTAACGAGCTTCAGTTGAGGTCAGGGCATATTATTTCCACAGAAGAAAAAGAAACTGAAAACAAAAAACAACCTTAAATAAATCTATCGATTGTGATTGTTACGGTAATAAAATAGGGAGAAGACACAGTTGAGTAGCTGAATTCAAAGAAAATTATAATTTCTTCTCCCCTATTCCCCAAAAGACTAGAAATAGTTAAACCTGTTATTTATCCTCATCTTAATATATTAGGGGAACTAAAATCATTGTGTATAAAGATCTCGCTCCTCCAGGCCATACAAGACATCTTGATCCATGAAAAAACAATTTAGGAATTATGTGGGAAAAAGCCTGGGAGGAAATTGAAAAATCCACCAAAAGTACACGTGGTAGGGACTTTATCTGACCTGCTTCTAGGTAAACAAGAGTCGATTAAATATGAAGACCTAGGGAATCCTGTAGTAACCGTTCAAATACAAGGTTGCACCTTTCCAAACACATTAGTAGATCTTGGAGAAGCCATTAATATTCTGACTACTAAAACCTGCAATGTTTTGGGCATTACAGCTTTGGAACCCACCTCGACCTTATTAGAATTTGCCGATAAATCAGTAATCAGAATTGAAGGGACCCTATAGGTTGTAATGGATTATGTTGATTCCTGAGAATATCTTGTGGATTTACTAGTCATTAACCCATGGAGTAGGCTAGATGGACATCCTTTGATATTGGGTCGACCTTGGTTAGTGATGGAAGATGCCTATATAGGATGTTGTACAAGGAGCATGACTATTACACAAGGAAGTGTTGTGAAGAATCTTGTTTTGTATCCTCCTGCTAAACCAAGCCTACCTATTGTAAATACTTAGTTGCACAAAACGCTTAACATTAACAATAACTTGGATAGCCACCAATAGCAAAGGATTATTCAAGTACTTCAAAAATATAAAAATTATTTTTCCTGGGAATACTCAGACATGAAAGGTATAGATCCCTAGCTATGTAATCATCATATCTACATCGAGAAGGATGATCACACCATTCGACAACCCCAGAGAAGGTTGAATCCCCATTTCAGAGATATTGTGAAAGAGGAACTGCAAAATTTGTTGGATGTAAATTTTATTTATCCTATCTAGGATAATCAGTGGGTCTCCCCATTGGTAGTCGTTCCAAAGAAAAATGGGAAATGGAGAAGCTACGTGGACTACAGGGAGATGAATAAGGCCACCCAGAAGGACCATTTCCCTCTTCCGTTCATTGATCAAGTTCTCGACATCTTAGTAGGGAAACAATTTTTTTCCTTCCTCGATGTCTTCAGTGGCTATAATCAGATCCAGATCACCCATAAAGACCAGGATAAAACCATGTTTACCTACCTGTGGGGTAGGTTTGCATACAGAGTTTAACCCTTTAGTTTATGCAACACTCTCGCCACATTTCAGAGGGTGATATTGAGCATTTCTTCTCATATGATCAACAAAGGGCTTGAAATTTACATGGATGACTTTACCCCCTATGTGAATAATTTTGAGCAGGGCTTGTGAAATCTGGAAAGGGTACTCGAATGATGCATTGCCACTAGGTTATGCTTGAGCAATGTAAAATGTCATATGATGATGACTAAAGGTGCAGTTTTGGGACACTACATCACTGTGTTAGGAATACAAGTAGATCCAGCAAAAATAGAGGTAATGCTTGCACTACCCACACCCAGAACCCAGAACAAGGTTGTTAGGTCCCTATAATACTAGTGATTACCCCATTACTATTGCAGTTGTATCCCTTATTAATATTGTTGTGCCCCTATTGTCCCCATATTGTTATCATTATGCCCCATAGAATCCCTCTATTGTTATTCTTGTGCCTTTATATTATTATTGTTAGGTCGGCTTGGTTATATTGTGACCCCTTAGACTCCTATATATAGAAAGGAGGTTTTGTCATTTGTATCATCAAAGAATTGTTCATTTATGTAATGTAAA
>APFE031228337.1:226715-255463 GCA_000404065.3 Pinus taeda
TACATTTAGCTGGAAAAATGATTTGTTATGGTACAAAGATCGCTTATACCTCTGTAAGAATTCCCAGCTAAAAAAAAATATTCTTATGGAATTGCACACTTCTCCCTTAGGAGGGCACTCAGGATTTCTAAAAACTTACCACAGGTTTAAGAAGGAATTTTTTTGGGATGGCCTTAAGTCAGATATTCAAAAGTTTGTGGCGGTATGTTTGGTTTGCCAACAAAATAAAGTGGAAACAATTAAGACACCGGGTCTATTACAACCTTTATCCATTCCAAGCCAACGTTGGGAGGAGGTTTCAATGGATTTTATCACAGGTTTACCCAAGTCTGAGGGAAAGAGTGTCATCATGGTGGTAGTTGACAAACTTACCAAGTATGCACACTTTTGTGCATTATCACATCCATTTAAAGCCAGTACAGTTTCTACTGCATTTATGGAAACAATTCAAAAGCTACATGGAAACCCAAAGATTATTGTAAGTGACAGAGATCCCATTTTCACTGGAAATTTTTGGACAAAATTATTTTCTTGTCTTGGTACTCAGTTAGCTCATAGCTCATCTTATCATCCTCAATCTGATGGGCAAACTGAGATAGTAAACAAATGTTTGGAAGGATATCTTCATTGCTTTGTATCTGATAAATAGACACAATGGGTAAAATGGTTGCCTCTAGTTGAATGGTGGTATAACACTTCCTAACATACTGCAACAAAAGTGAGCCCATTTATGGCACTTTATGGATATCAGCCACCATCCATCACATCATATTTAAGAGAAAATTCTAAGGTTCAAGCAGTGGAACATCACATCGAGCATCAACAGCAAGTTCTCCAACTCTTAAAGGATAACCTCGTGTTGGCGCAAAATAGAATGAAACAACAGGCAGATCAACATCGCAGCGAAAGAAGTTATGATGTAGGTGACTAGCTATTCCTACGGATACAACCATATAAACAAATGTCCCTCAAGCAAGCTAAGAATGATAATAAATTATCACCAAATTATTATGGTCCGTACAAGGTGTTGCAAAATATTGGTACTATGGCATACAAATTGGAGCTTCCTGCAGCTTCTCGAGTGCACCTAGTTTTCCATGCTTCATGTTTAAAGAAGGTTATAGGAAAAAAGCTCCCAGTTCAAACAATATTGCCAGAACTTGACGAGGAAGGAAAAATTATATTGGAACCAGAAGCAGTCACAGAAACAAGAACTCAACAGCTACGAAATCGATCAATTTCGGAGTATCTTATCAAGTGGAAGAACTTATCCGCTGAAGATTTCACATGGGAGGATGAGAATTTTATACAGAAGCATCCAGAACTACTCAAGCATTGAGGACAACACTTTTTTTGAAGGAGAGGGGCCTGTTAGGTCCCTATAATATTAGTGATTACCCCATTACTATTGTAGTTGTATCCCTTATTAATATTGTTGTGCCCTATTGTCCCCATATTATTGTTACTGTGCCCCATAAAATCCCTCTATTGTTATTTTTGTGCCTTTATATTATTTTTGTTAGGTCGGCTTGGTTATATTGTGACCCCTTGGACTCCTATATATAGAAAGGAGGTTTTGTCATTTGTATCATCAAAGAATTGTTCATTTATGTAATGTAAAGGAGGTTGCCCCCTCGAAGAGGCTAAATTCTAAGGCATTCATCTATCTTTTCTATCTTTTTGTGAGATGGTTTCATAACAGAGGTACGTATTTTCATTGGATACGTGGGGTATTACCATAGATTTATTGAAAAATTTTCAAAATTTGTCACACCTTTGTATGTCTTAACTGGTAACATCGAATTTAATTGGTTTGACAAATGTGATGTTGCCTTCGCAAATCTGAAGAAGTTGATTCCAACTGCACTAGTATTATGACGACCAAATTGGGAGCTATCTTTCCACATTTCCACAAATGCATCAGACGCAACAATAGGCATTGTTCTCAGACAAGAGGAAGAAAAAAAATCCCTATGTTATTTATTATATTAGCAAAAATCTGACTTCTGCCGAACTCAATTACACAGTCACAGAAAAGGAATTTTTTGTTTGTTGTTTATGCCATAAACAAGTTTAGACATTATCTAACAGGCTATTCATTATTTTTGTATATTTATTATTCAGATATTAGATTTATCTAATGAGAATGTTACTAATGGGCAGGTGACTCATTGGTTGTTACTTTTGCGGGTGTTTGATGTTACGATTAAGGACCGACCAGGAAAGGAAAATCCATTTGCGGATTTTCTGTCTCGGGTACCTAAAACGGATGATCCGCCGGCAATGGATGGCCAGTTTCCATATGAACATTTGTTTGTCGTAGCAGTAAAGGCACCTTGGTAAGCAGACGTGGCAAACCATCTGGTAGTAGGAAAGCTACCAAGGCACCTATCAGCTAAAGAAAGGAAGTTGATTGTCCAACACAGAGCCCAATTTTCTTGGATCAATGGATATCTTTTCCACACAGGGTTTGAGATGTAGATATGATGATGTATTCACGAAGATGAGATCTATGACATTTGGAAAACTTGCCAAAACAAGCGTTGTGGTGGAAATTTTGCAAATCGCAGGACTGGACATAAAATACTTCAATTGGGCTATTACTGGCCCATTAAGATGCAAAAAAATATGTTCAGGCTTGTGATAGCTATCAGAGGATGGGTCATCCTGGTCGAGCCGATGAGATGTCATTGCAACCGCAGTTGGTAATGGAGCCTTTCAAACGATGGGCATTGGATTTTTTTGGCTCATTCAATCCACCATCAAGCCAAAAGGCCTACATATTGGTTGCTACATACTAAGTAACAAAGTGGGTAGAAGCATTAGCTTTGCCAAGGGCTATGGAAGAAACTGTATTTAATTTTATGTTTAAGTTATTTGTGCAAAATGGTTTATCCAGGGAAGTGATAATAGATGGGGGGGCACATTTTATAAGACATAAGCTTACGACCACCCTACGAAACCATCATATAACACATAGAATCACTTCTTTGTATCACCCGCAAGCGAATGGGTAGGTTGAAAGCACCAACAAGGTCCTGGAGGCTATCTTAACTAAAACAGTTTCAACACACCAGTGGGATTGGGCTGCAAAACTGTCAGAGGCCTTGTGGGCCTATCGCACAACCTGGAGAAACACTACTAGTTATTCCCCATACCAACTTTTATTTGGTAAGGAACCAATTTTTCCTATCGAATTTTAAATAAAATCTCTCGGAATAGCCCAGGAAGTGGGACTAGATCTAACAAAGGCCCAAACAAAATGACTTCAACAATTAAATGAATTGGATGAAGCACGACTACTTGCTCTACAACGTACAATGATCATTCAACAACAAAGGGCTAAGTGGCAAGACAACCTTATTATGAAGAAAATGTTTCATAAATGAGACTGGGCACTCCTCTATGATTCCAGGTTTCAAGACTTTCCAGGAAAACTGTAGACAAGGTGGCTTGTCTCGTACGAGATTCATGAAGTACACAATAATGGCACTATAACTCTAATTACCATTGATGGGTCTGGCTCCCCTTTTCGGGTGAACGAACATTGCTTGCGACTTTATCACAAGACACTGATCAAAGAGTATTTTTGCCAACAAGTATGCAGCAATCTCACTATGCAAATTTTGGTTGCAGGGGGTGATGACCTGATAGCTTTACTTTCATGAAAATTGTTTTGTTTCAATTGTAAATAATGAATATATTTTCTTTGAACATATCTTATCAATTTTCCGATTTTCTTTTCTTACTTGCATGGTTGAATAGAGTAAATATTGCCGCATGAATGAGTGAATTTTTTTTTTAGAAATATGTGTTGTTTACAATTGTTGTTCCTTTTGGACAAACAACTATTGTCAATTTTTTGGACAACTGTTGTTCTTTTCCAAAAGAATGATTGTTGTTCCCTTTTACCAACTTTCATACATATGGTTGTTGTTCTATTTCCATTCCACCAAGCGAGAAAGTGTTGTTCCATAAAATGAACAATTGTTGTTCCATTCCCAATTGAACATTTGTTGTTCCGTTCCCGAAAAAACAGTTGTTTTTCTGTTCCTGACAGTACACTTTTTGTTTCGTTCCACATTGAGAATTTTCTATTGTGTTCCCAATTGAACAGTTATTGTTCCGTTCCAGACAATAAATTTGTTTTTCCATTCCTGATTGAACATTTGTTGTTCCATTCCTGACAACAAATGTGTTGTTCCATTTCCGAGAGTACATTTGTTGTTTCGTTCCTGATTGAACATTTGTTGTTCCATTCATGAAAAAGCATTTGTTGATCTTTTCTGATAGACCAATTGTTGTTCCACCTATACAGTCCTCCGTTTGGCTAGAGATTTGCATCAAAAAAAAAAAGGAAGAAAACATTCATATTGATTACATTATGATTTCTTTTAACCATTCGTTGATCATCTTTATTTCAAGTATAACATGGTTCATCTATTGAATGACTTGCTGTATGTTTTTCCTTTGGATATATTTCTAATTTGATCCATCACCAATATCAAAAATTTGTTGGTTCTCTCTTTTACACTTTCAAATGGCAAGTTCCTTTTGGCACAATATAAGGAAAGTAAGCATATATTTTGTAGGCATTCTTTCACTTCTTACACCATCCCTGACTCTTAAGGAGTTAGTGAGCCTCCCTCCACTTATAATGTAAGAAATGGAAATAAGATCAATCATTCTCAAAGAGGATAGGAGGACTCATTACGAGCCGACCTACCATGATCATAAGGACTTAACACATGTGACATTCCCATTCTGGCTACCACACCAGGGTAATGGCCTTTTAAACATTATATATGTCTAAGGATAGGAGGTCTAATTAAGAGCCGATCTTTTCACTTTGTTTTGCCCTGTTGAATGGCATTGTGGTTATCTGGTTACTATGCCAACACAATGGTCTCTTTGCATAAATATGTAAATAATTCTAACAAAAGGTCATAAGTTGAGGATACTGGCTCATTTTTTTTTGTTTAAGTGGCAACCCTGTCGAGGCTATAGACGCCTGTTGGCGACAGTGGTTGTGCATGTGGTATTGGAATAGTATTCTATATTGCCAATTCTTCAGTATGATAGTACTTCCTATTTAATTAATCCAAGAGGATAAACTACCATAGAATAGTGTTTTTGCTTCTAAAAACCAGCCTAATCGTTGAAAATACATTCAATGAATCACTTCAGCACCGTCCAATCAGTTGACGACAACAGTGATTATTCTTTTCGTGCCATGTCAGGTTTCGCTTTATCAATCACAAAAGGTAAAATTAATTATTAGGTCTTAATATTAATTATTAGTTATTCATTAATTATTTATTATTAAGTGATTATTAATTATTAATATTGATTTCTAATATTATCAATATTAATTAATTTAGTATATAAATTATTATTACTATTATTAACTTATTAAAAAATTTAATAAGTTAATAATAGTAATAAAAATTTAATAAGTTAATAATAGTAATAAATTAATAATTAATATTAATAATATTAAATATTAATATTAATAAATAATATATTATTTTATTAATAGATTAATATTAATATTAATAGATCATTACTATTATTAACTTTATTAAAATTTTAATATTATTTAATTGATTATATTATAATAACTAATATTATCAATATTAATTAATTTTAATATATAAATTATTATTACTATTATTAGCTCATTAAAATTTTAATATTTATACAATGTAATATTATTAATTATTATTAATATTATAGATTAATAATTTAATATTAATACAATTTACTAATAATTAATTTTAATACATTAATTATTATTAATTTTAATACATTAATTATTATTATTATTACTAATGAAAATTTTAATACAATATTATTCATTAGATACTATTCATATTATTAAAATTAATAATTAAAAATAAATAAATAAATAAATATTTCTCTTCAAATCTGCAATCAAAATTCTTAAAACAAAGCTGACATTCATCTCATTCTACAATCCACTTTCCTCACAACTATTTATTTACCTCAATTAAGCTCTTCTACTACCAGTGTTCAAGAAAGTCCTCATGATGGATCCCAGTTGGGATTTGAAACGTTGACGGAAAATGGTTTTTACTGTGGATTCTCCGGTAACTAGGTCTAAAGGTCAAATTAATGTTCATAATGAATATTTACATGCTTTTTCTCTTTTTTTGATCATCTCTAACTACTCGTACAATGGTTAATTAATTCTATTTACTCCACCTATTGGTCTCCGCTGCTAAATTCATCTCATTTGAATGTTGTCATATGCACTTTCCTTTTTCCCATACTCCGAGGACAAGGACGCCCTTTCTTATTGGAGGAGGAAGGTTATGTGCTATAATGATTTGACAAGACATAATTATCCAACTCCACCATGACTTGCTAATTGGACCGATTAATTAGTGTTGCATTTATAAACAACTTCTCCAGATTGACCTATCATTATTATCGCATTTATATCATAAAAAAATAAATACAATCTCTGATCGAAACTCTTGCATGCGGCATATTCATTGATGTTCAACATTAAAACCATAGAAGTAAGGATATTGCATGTATAATAGTGGAATTTTGAAAGGAGCACAACAAGCATGGGAGGAAATGCCATTCCCAACAAGCCCACACTATTGCAATTAACAAAACATGCTTGAGCAATTATCGAACACTTCGGGTGGATACATTACCTAATCAGGTTGCAGGGATTTCACAGTGATGTTTCACTGAAATTTTTGTAGAACTTACAGAATGGACACACAATCGTGAAAGGAAAAACCATAGTAGTCTCTGAAGCAATCATAACCAAAGTCTCAGGACTTTCGACGGAAGGCATAAAGTGGATTGAGAAGCATGTACAATTGCATGAAGTTGTATTCAAAGAGCCGGCTGAAGAAATGATACACAAAGGTAAGGGCATTCAGCCTGCATCCTTGAAGGAGCCATGGCGAGAATTGGCAACAATTATTCAGAAATATATCACTTGCGATGGTCGATAGGATGTGGTACATCCTAGACACCTTAAGCTATTAGCAATACTTAGGCAGAGGATTGTAGTTAATTTTCCATTCTTTTTTAATTCTTTACTACATGATGTTGCGAGCCAAGTCAGAAAATCCAAGAACCTGCAGGCTGCAATTAGCCATCATGGTCTAATTAAGCTCATTTTCACTCGATAAGTAACCCATCAGCAATTAACCTGGGACAATTTTATAAATCTTGTTGTACCTTCATTAGAAGAAAACCCAAAAAATGCACAGGCATGAGCAAGTGTTGACCAAATTGTAGAGAATATTGATGAACCAGATAATGAATGGAAAACCTTAGGAATAACAGTTTCAAGGAGTGCACGAAAAAGGAAAAACTTTGCTTTATCTTCTAACCCTACAAAATGAAGACGTTCTAAGAGGATAAGTGCATGATAGAACATTATAGAATTGACAGAGGAAGTGGGACAATCTCATACACGCCCCGCAAGTCCACAAAATGTTTTTCCACAAGGTGACAAAGAAGAGGTGGCCCGAATTTTGGAAAACGTGGGGATGCTCTTCGAAGAGGAAACTCAATCTGGACATTTACAGGATCAGGACTACACCCCTACCTAGTCTGCCTTTGCCAGTAATTCTAGTCATATAGAAACTTTACCATCCTCCGGAAATATGGAGGAAAGACAATCAAGACACTTACAGGATCAAGACTATGTCCCTAGCCATTCTACCTCTCCCAACAACTCTAGTCATACATAAATTTTACCATCTTCTGGAGAGATGGAGGAGTCATAGGAATGAGGGGGACAAATTTCCTCTATAGAAAGAAGTCTTGAGCCAAAAACTTGGGTAGGAAGAAGCCGTGAGTCAGAAACTCAGTCAGGAGATACCTTTTTATTAGAACGGGACCCTAGTAATGATATAACCCCTATTTCACCTGAAATAAACACAGTTGTATCTTCCCAAATAAAACACCTCACTAAGAAGGAAAGGAAAGAAGATAGTGCGAGGATGAATCTATCGAGAAAAGAGAATAAGAAATTGGGGGAAAAGATCAAACAGTTGAGAAAGTGGTTGAAAGAAGCGATCAAGGCTCACAGGAACAAAGTAGAATTGAAAACCATTGGTACTCAAAGAGAAAACCTCCTTTAGACCACCAGAATGCAAACAGAAGACACCCCTGTAAATTCAATTGGAATTCAAACTAAAATACATCATATTGAAATCGTTGGAATCTAGACTGAAGACATTTGCACCCATTTGACAGATACTTAGAAAAATTTCTCTGCAGACTTCATGGATGCTATGACCCAAACAGATTTTTCAGAAAATTCTCAAACAATCGATACATCAGAAACAGTTGCTTAGATAGAATCAGTGGTAACCTATGATAAGGCTACCCAGGCTGAGGACACACCCCCGTATACTCTTTTGGTAAGGGGGCCACCATCCAAAAGTTGCAGAAAGAACTAGCAGAACTACAACATACTCTAGCATAGTATCAAAGAGAAGTGGTACCCCTGCAGACTCGTAAGGATTTATTGAAGAAGTTTCATGAGCTGACTGCAACAGAGGATGAGACTTATTCTAGTCTCAAAGCTGAGCAGAAAAAAGTAAAAGAAGTACATAATCAAATTCATGAAGATATAGAGAAAATTAAAATTGTTTGCTCCATTTATTCAGATGCCTTGTCTTGTAGGTCACCTACTACCAATTATGCATTTTTTTCCTTGAAAGGTATCTGTTGTTAAAGGTTAAAGCTATCAGGGCCGGTAAACTAGTCGAATTTAAATCAACCCCAGACTTCATTCAATGCTTCAAAGAGCATAATGAAAAGGTGAGGCATCTTCTCTGTGAGTATTGTTGGCTTGTGGGGGCCTAACCCAAGTTCTGCGTTAGTTAGCCAAACAAATCCCTACACTACTAGCCCTTTCGACATCAACCCGCGGACCACGGACAGAAGTCTCACCCTAAGCAGTATGGGGAGATGTTGGAACGAAGTTTCTTCACAGTGAGATGGTTGTGATGCCGGTTTATTCCTTCTATTCTTGCCTTCGCACAGGTCACTTAGGTCTAGGGATCTATCTTCCCAACCCCTTATTCCTCCCTTCGATACCTCCGCAAAAGGGTATAGTTAGCCTTCGCACAACCCTAACCTTCAATTTAGATACTTTCGCACTGCTAAGGCAGTGTATTGCATAGATTGTCAAGTTATCTTAAGAATCTTACTTATCTTATCAGGGAATCTCAGTTAGCACCGCATAAACAAATGTTCGTACTTGCATTGACTTAACCAACGTAATTACATACCTCCATGCATCGTATAAGAATTATAAATGAAATTCATATATAACATGTCAAGATTCATTAACAGGAACAAAGACACAGAATTTGCAGAATACTTCTCTCTGTTGAGATCTTCCAAGTGAGTATAGACTCTATCCACCCTACGTACTCAGCTGCAGGGGTCCGTGCACTCGGCTGCGGACTCCACCCTAGGCCTATGCGCACTCATCTGCAAAGGCTCTACCTACACTACGACCCAAAACTTAGACTTCTTACTTGATGCAGGAACATCCTGCTCAAAAATAACCATTGCATTTTAGTAAGCATGGGGTCTTGTGTTCCAAGCGACCTTATTCCCTAAAGAGTGATTAATTATTTAATTTCCTATGTTTTTATGAGGGTTGTATAATAGTGAGGATATTGTAATGAAATATTCTCGTTAAGAGAGATTTCAAGAATAGTGTGTGAATTAGAGGAACTAGGATTTAATTCATGATTTTGTGGATTAGAGAGGATCCTTAGAGATAAGAAAAAGATTTTAGGTTTTTGTTGAGAAGGTTATGGATCTAAACCAGGAATTGGTTGTAGAATCATTTTGTACAAATGTAATCCTAAAAGGCATAGTCAGGGGTTAGTTGGTTAGTCAGTCAGGTCGAGAGTTAGATAGGTTGGATTGTGAGCCTATGGGCATTGAAACGAGAAAGGCCAACTGAATGTAAATCAGGCCAGACAGACAGAGAGTCTCATTATGTAATAATTTGTTTATATTTATATATATACATAGAATTCGATTCCTAAAGTGTGTAAGAATGTGGATTGAATAAATTAAATGATAAATTGTGGGTGAATTCGAGTTTCTGCATAGTACATGTATGCAGGTGGATTTCGGGAAGATCACAGAGAAGAAGTGAGGATGAAGGATCGTGGCTTGATCATTAAATCTGATCAAAGGATCCAAGTGAAGTTCAAATGTGACAGTGATTAGAGAATATGCAGAGTTAAGCTTAGGAGAGAGTTGTGTGGCAGAACAACAAAAAACCAGAACCCTGAAGAAAACCGAAACCGCAAAGAACATTAAGAAATGGTGTAAAAACGAATTAAATAGAAGGACAAAGAAAGGAAGTAAACACGCACAGGATCTGTCAAATCGTTTAGATCAACGTATATTAATGGAAAAAGAAGAATAGTGGAGGAATAGATCTGGATCGTCAGATCGACAGATCTATTAGATCGACAGTGATCAACGACTGAGGGGGATAGGAGAGTAATTGAAGTCCCGAAAACCTATAGATTTGATGGCCTCGTATATCCAACAGATATCAGGTCATAAAGTGATCTAACTTCAATCTCAAAACCGAACTCGAACATTTATAGATTAAGGATTTATAATCCTTATTGGCTCCGTAAGGGCGAGTAAACATCATGCAAGTAGCCCGTCTGATATCATTGTTGACGTTGGATCAAGTGTGCCTTGATCAAACGGTGGAGGATTAGGGATTAGTTTCGTTGATCGGGTGTATCATCAACCGTCAAATTAAATGATGAGATCAACAGTGGAGATTGAAGCCAATTAGACTTGGACCTGAGCAGACCCGAGAATTTTATCAATGCACGTTAAGCGATTTGAGTTCTAGTGGTTGAATGGGTTAAGTTGTGATACAATGCGATAGTCATTGATCTGTGGAGTGAAATCAACAGTAGAGGTTGAACGCAATGAGAGAGCATCGATAAATGTGCAAAGGTCGAGGAAAGTTGAAAAGGTAAGGTTAAGTGTGCAATTTATGTTATATTTCTATTATAGGATAATTATAATATAAATAAAGCGGGATTAATGAATTAAAAGGTTAATTCAGTTTAACCAAGTCTGGGACCATGGTGCGGTTAACGTTGAGTTAAGCAGAGACCAGAGTTAAGAGGGTATGGTTAATATGCGCAGGATTAAGGAATAAGAAAAGTTTATGAGGAAGAATAAAGTTTCTCTCAAGGGGTAATTAAGGGGTCGGACTATCTATAGTCAAATAAAATGTTTCCGCAACGAAGTTTAATTAAGAAGCCTTAAACCTTAATTTATGAAGGTTTGACTAGGCAAGGTAATTGAAATTCATGGGTCAAAGGAGATTATGCATTTTATATGCATATTGTGGGTAAATTCAGCTTAGGCTAGCATCATTTGGTATCAGAGAAGGAACAGGTAAATTTTTTGAAGAAACTCAGAGCAAGAACGAAACAATGAAAGAAAACTCAACGAAGGAGTAATTGTTGCTGACAATTAGGGCTTCACCAAGACAAAGTTGGGAGACTAAAAGAAAGAATCAAATTCTAAAATCTGATTGACAGTAGCTGAGTGTTGAAAATTTTCGTAGTGGAAGCATGAAGATATGCTAAAATAGATTTATAGGAGTGGTGAGATCCTAAAGACAGGTGATGGTATGCAATTTTGTTTAATGATTAGCAGAAGTTGAATGAGCAAAAATTTAGAGCAGGATTACAGTAGTTAAACTGTAAGAGGGACTTTTGCAAGTTCTTGAAGAGTGGCAGAGTTTGAAGATACTACTGAAGGCTGGATAAAAGAACAGTCCATTCAAAGTGCAGGTGAATGGGGGGACAAGATCAGATAGAGATCTTGAGATGAGATGATATGTTTTTATTTTAACTAGTTTGAAGATTGTATTGCATAATTTATAATGTAGGCAAACAAGAAATATCTCAGTAGAGATGAAGGAAACTGGTAAAAGTTTCTGAAAGAAAGAGAATGTGGTAGAACCTAGATGTTCCAGCTAAAGATTGGAAGAAAATGATAGTTGTGTTCTTAAAAGTTCAGATGAGTTGAAGCCTAGAAGGAGCAAAGGGAAATGCTCAAGGAGGTTCCAGACAAAGGACCAGTACTTTCCAAAAGACCGAGTCCATAGGAGAGCTTGGTGAGGTAAGTGGCAGCAAGGAAGACTTGTTGTTGCAGAGGCTTGTGCAACTCATAGTGAAGTGAGTAAGGAACTCATAGATATGGAAAGGATAATGACTAGTGACAGTCATAGCAGAGGTTCTTAAAGAGACCACAGCAAAGGACAAAAGAAGAAATATGCCAAGGCAAATGGCATGAGAATGAGTGATGAAAAATATGATAAAGAAATGGATGAGATAGCAGTTCAACTTGAAGTATTAATGGAGATGTTGCAGATAAATGAGAAGGACCAAAAATATGGCTATGTCATGAGAAAGAAAATGAAGTGGCAGAGGCTACAAGAGAAGAGGAATCAGAAAGAAAATATGCAGTTAATAAAGGAGTTGAGGGAGCTTGAACAGATTATAGATGTCAAATTGAAGACAGAGAAGCTCAAAGGAGTTGAGTTACATTAAAAGGAAAATGTTGGAGAAAGTGTTGAAGTTTTGGTATGTGAACTAGAACATGGACCATTACTTTTTGAAAGTAATGAAGAGATAGAGGAGTTGAATCATATGAATGATTCAGAGCAGCCAGAAGACTTGATGGCTGAAGCATCAAATGAGACCATAAGGTCTTGTGTTTTTAAAACTAATAATTTGTGTATGGTTGCAGGTTTGGAAGAAGATAGGTAGTCTTTTAAAGTTGTCAAAAACATGGAAGAATACCTTCCAGAAGATGAAAGTTTTAAACTAGAGTATGACAATGAGACTGGAGAAGAAACATTCGCTATAGTGAACAAGTGCATAGAGGCATCATTAAAACAGATGGTGTGGAAAAGAGACTTGCTGACAGTCTCAAGAATTTTTTGAGTTTGAATCAGCATACTAATGTGTTGACAGAGGAGTTAAAGGAAAGATCAGAGCAACATACTGAAAGGTTTCCAAAGGAAGAAGAGGCACAAAGGCCTTATATTTTTTATATTGTCTTATGATTGTAGTTTTTGTTGTAGAAACTAGAACATATTTGGCACAAGTGGACAGCCAAATGAAAGAAGAAGAGAAATAACATCTACTGAAAGATGTTAAGGAAGATTTAGCAGAGGAAGAAGGACCATCTGATGATTGGTCAATAGAAAATGAAGAAATGAGAGATTGTGTAAAATTTCCAAATTTTATTCCAAGTAAAATCATTGAGTTATATAGAGAGTTAGACCTTCAAAGGAGAAAGCTAGAATAGCAGAGGATAACTATCCAGAGAAAATTGTTGATGAAGGATGACAAAGAAATTTTCATAAATGACAGTCAAGAAGAAGTTGACAAGTACAGTAAACAAAAGCAGAAAATTGTCTTCAAAGACAATATGGCAGTAGTTGAAAATATGCAAGACAATAGTGAACAAGAGGGTAAGGATGTAAGGGTGGCAGTAAAAATGAAAATTCAGCAATTAAGAGTTGAAGGCAATCAGCAAACAGAGGATATGCTAGACAGAGAGATTGAACTGATAAGAAGGATAATGATGAAAGTGTCTCGAAAGAAGACAACAACAAGAAAGCAAAGAAGCAACAGTAAGAGGAGGATAGCATAAGAATGTGAGAGCATGGCAAGTGGAGCATTGCAGCATAGAGTATGGAAATTTAGAGAACAGCAGCAATAGAACAACTGACAAGCAAAGACAAATTAAAAAATAAAGTCTAGGATCCAAGAGGAATCAATTATCCAGATTTATGACCAAGAGGTCATAAATTTTATTATCTGGGGAGTCTAATGCAGGAGCATCCTGCTCAGAACCATTGCATTTTAGTAAGCATAGGGTCTTGTGTTTCAAGGGACCTAATTCCCTAAAGAGTGATTAATTATTTAATTTCCTATGTTTATATGAGGGTTGTATAATAGTGAGGATATTGTAATGAAATCTTCTCGTTAAGAGACATTTCGAGAATAGTGTGTGAGTTAGAGGAACTAGGAGTTAGTTCATGATTTTGTGGATTAAAGAGGATCCTTAAAGATAAGGAAGAGATTTTAATATTTTGTTAAGAAATTTATGGATCTAAACCAGGAATTGGTTGTAGAATCCTTTTGTACAAATGTAAGCCTAAAAGGCATAGTTGGGGGTTAGTTGGTTAGTGATGAACCCCATAAATGAGTAATTATATGGGCTCATTTTGCCTCCTAACTTAGCTTAATCCACCATTCTCATTAGTTTATTGCATTTTTTTTATTATATTTATGCTAATAGAGTGAATTGGGTTGGTCATTATGCCTTAAAGTCTAATGTGTGCTTAATGCAGATTTTTGGTCGATTTTAGAGACAAAGTCAAAGATTTAATGAACATTTGGCAGCAAATATTCAAAGAAAAAAAGGGAGAGGATTTATAGGAGGGTGTCCCCCTCATTTATGACTCCATACTTTGAATTCTCCTTCAGAAAGCTCGGAGCACAAGCAGCCACATCAATGCACCAAAGAGGCAGCCGAGCAAGTGGAGAATAACTACTATCTATCTCAAGTTTTGGGAGCCAAGACTCCCTGATTTTAAGGGAGTTGTTGGGAGCTCCAGGTGTATAAGTAGAGAGGCCTAGGGCCTCATTAGGTTGTTGGATGTTAATCAAATTTTCGCACTTTTGTTGCAGCTTTGCTCTGCTCAACTTCGAGCTTACTTTTGTTGACAGTTTCATGTAATCTCGTTATTATTTTGATACTAAAGATGAGATTGTTCTTGAGCTAGTATTGAGACTTATCATAGGGTTGAAGCTCTTGGGTTAGGGCCCAATCCAAGTAGCCAAGCACCTCTTGTTTTGTATTTATATGCTTTGTTTCAGTTTATGAATTCATTGTTGTTAGATAGATTTCTTTCTTAGTTAAGAATAGGTTGCTTTTGGTGATTTAAAAGGTTGTTTCCATTTTAGTTTGTTGTAGCAGGTTGAATAGTGATAAAATAAGATAAAAAAAGGCCATCAATAGAGCCTTGGCCTTGTTTCTCTCCTTTGAGACCATGAACTGAGGCCAATACCCTCTTGTTGCCACAAAAAACACAGATTTGCCTTTAGCATAGGATTTCTAGTGTTGCAGCTTGTTAGAAGGTTAATGCTTTGCCGTAGATCTACTTCACCATGATCATTTTTGTCTTTATAATAAGTTTCCTTCCATGTTTTCTTTCCATATAGCATTGTTCAACATTTAATTTCCTAGATCAGAATTTAAACTAGCTTGATGAACATTTCTGTTTTTTAGTGTAGCTAGTTTCTTTGCTTGCTTAGTCTCAGTGTTTGATTTTCAGTTCTCTTGCAGTACATCTCTACTCACAATAATTCAACCAATCATCCATCACCTTCTCTCTTTGATCCATGTTCCACAGGCCATCCAAATTCGCTCACAAATCTGCCTTAATTTTCTGTACTTTTCTCATGAACTTTCCTCTCTTTCCTTGAACAATTCCAACCATATTTCTCTTCCTTAATCCTCCTTGATGAACCTTAGACACCTTAACACATCCTCCTAGCCATAATCTACCCTTTCCACCCATTTTTCCACCTTCAAAACCTCTAAAAATAGCTCTCGGCATCCTCCTGTAAACCTCCTGTAGATCCCTTGCAGCCTCCTATTGATTTTCCTGTAGGCTTCTTTCTGAAGTCTGATTACTGGAAAAGCCTCTACGAGGCCACCTGAGCCATCCTAGGACCCATCCACATCCTCCTACACCTCTAAAAATCCCAAAGTCACCCTCCATCGCCACTTAATCACTGCCACATTCACCAACAAATAATTACATGCATGAAAATTTCACCTAAAAATACATAAAAATCCAAAAAGATGTTTTTTTCTCATTTCCTTCTAGAAATAACTTGAGTAGATGTTGTTTACTTCTTAAGTAGGTAATGGAATTCATTTTATGGTTTTTCATCTCTCTTTCTGCAAAAGTAGGGTTAGTTGGTTAATTAGGGTTTACTAGGTTTACTTTACATTTCAGTCTTCTTTCTCTTTCTACAAGTAGAATAGCCTCTGTAGAGTAAGATTTCCTTTCTTTCATCACATATAAAGCTTCTTCTGGAATTCATAGAAGTTGGCTTGAGCTCCTAGTGATCTTGCGCCAACTGACCAAGTGACAGCCTGCAGTAAAAACTAGTACTTGTGCATACAACACCATCGCTTCCAAGTTTGTTACGAACTACTGGGTTGATAAAAGTAAAGTAGGAAGCCCAGGAGTTGCAACATTATTGTTGCAATACTGGTGCTCACCACTTTTTGGCGCCATTGCGGGGAAGCGTCAGAGTATTTTGTGATTACTGCTTTTCTTCCATTTCCTACTGCAACATTCTGCTAAGTAGTTTATTTCAGCAAGAGTAGAGTAGTTGTTTCTTTCAATTTCTGCATTTCCTTGTTTTCATTTCAATTCTACAATTTCCATTCCATAAAAAGTAGATTAGTCATTTCCTTACTTTCACTTCAATTCTACAATTTCCATTTCAACAAAAGTAGATTATCCATTTCCTTTTTGCATTTCATTTTCTTTCCTTTTTTAGTTCTGCAATTTCATTTCAACAAGTTCATTTCAGTTAGTTGTAATTTGTTTGTTCAATCAATTTCAGTTTTGTAGGTACAAGCAGTGAAAAAAACAAAAACTGACCAAAAAAAATATTTCATTTCATGCCTCATAGGAACAAAGATAATTTAGGAAAATTCTTACCCAACACCCCCACCACATCACATAGCCACCCTTCTCTCTTCTTCGATGGCAGTGATCAAGAAGAACCTTTAGGCGAACAGCCAGAGATATTTGAAGAACCTATAGGGGAAGAAGAAGAAGAAAACATCCCTCTTGAGACAATGGCTAGTAACAGAAATGCTAGGGGGAAGGGAGAAAGAGTAGAGGGTACCTTTCCCATCCGAGAGACCAATGGGGACACTAAAATGAAGAGCATAAGCCCTTCAGCCCTACCTCACTTCCATGGATTAAATACAGAAAATCCTGACACCTTCTTGTTTGAGTTTGTTGTCATCTGTCAAACCTATGACTATGCAGAAGATGAGAAAAAGTTGAAACTATTTCCTTCTACCCTCAAGGATGTAGCATTGCGCTGGTTCATGGGGTTACCTGGCAATAGCATCACAACTTGGGCTCAGATGTAGCAAGCCTTCAATAAAAAATATCGAGACTACTATAGGTCAAAAGACAACAAGGAAGAAATCTTCCGAATAACCATGGGAAGTGATGAACCATTGGAAGATTATGAAGAGAGGTTCCAGCTCAGTTATAAAAGGGCCAGGTGCACACTCGACCCCGAATCTCTAAAGCTAGTCCTGCTAGAACTTCTTGTTTGAGTTTGTTGTCATTTGTCGAACCTATGACTATGCAGAAGATGAGAAAAAGTTGAAACTATTTCCTTCTACCCTCAAGGATGTAGCATTGTGCTGGTTCATGGCGTTACCTAGCAATAGCATCACAACTTGGGCTCAAATGTAGCAAGCCTTCAATAAAAAATATCGAGACTACTGTAGGTCAAAAGACACCAAGGAAGAAATCTTCCAAATGACCATGGGAAGTGATGAATCATTGGAAGATTGTGAAGAGAGGTTCCAGCTCAGTTATAAAAGGGCTAGGTGCACACTCGACCCCAAATCTCTAAAGCTAGTCCTGCTCAGGGTAATTCCGAAAGAACTTCTAGACACCCTCCATCTATTGGCTGGGGGAGACATCTACCAACTACCTTATGAAGACATAAAGACTATTTTTAGAAACCATTATAGGGCAGCCAGAAAGAGAGATAGGAGGAGTCAACCCATAGCTAGTACCTCCTCATCCAGTTCATCCATAAAAGGTGAACTTGGACACATGCTGGAATATTTCAAGAGTGAGATGTTGTAGACTCTTTCCATGCAAATGGATACCTTGCATATCAAAAGGAAACAATAGGAAGCACAGAGGGCTTTGGCCATTTTTGGTCCTAGGTGCACCAAAAGGCATCCTAGGAATGAATGTCCATTGAACTCTATAGAGGTTTGTTCAGTCTATGAAGAAGATCATTCTACAGACAAGTGTCCTTCCTTGCCCGGACTTAAAGTTGTATACCAAGGAGCTGAAGGAGCCACTGAACCACTTTATTTCATGAACCAAAGGAGGCCGCATGGACCTAGACCATACTAGCAGGGAATGTAAGGGACATCTCAAGCATACTACAACCCCAACCATGCCACTTCCATACCTTCTTGGGGCCCTTCTTCTCATCCTTCCTGGTCCACACCTCCTCCTTGGTCCTATCCATCTCAATATCATGCCCAACCAATTGCTCATGCATTTCAATCATATGCTCAGCCACAACCTCACTGGAATGCATCTCATTAGGGGTGGAGGCCCCAGTACAACTCTCCTCCCACTCTTTTGCCTCCACCACCTGCTCAACCACAACCATTGCCTCCTGCTCCACCAAGGCAACCCCAAATGCCTGCTCAACCGAACCTGAACCCAAACAACAAACAAGCTCAGTAAGTATATAGTGGGGAACCATCATGCCCAACCTATGTTGTGGAGATTCATCAAATTAACCTACGATCTGGGAAGGTTCTCCCAAATAGCCAGCCTCCCCCTCAGGAGGTTGAGGAAGATAAACAGGAAAGTGAACCAAAAGCAATTCCACCCTTTCCTGAGAGAATATCCGAGATAGCACAGCACACCCTAGAAGAAACTGAACTTCTGGGAGAATTGAAACAGTTAGGTGTAAAGATACAACTTCTCCAAGCCATAAAGGATGTGCCTATATACAATAAGATGATCAAAGAGAAGTGCTTCAGGCATCCAGGCGGGCGCAAAAGAGATTCCACAACCATCATTGTCATAGGACAACTGTCTGACCTGATGTTGGGGCAAGTAATCTGTCTAAAATATCTAGACCCTTGAAGCCCAGTAGTTTATGTCCACTTCAATGGCACCATGATCCCACATACCTTGATTGATCTGAGAGCTACCATTAATGTGATGACAAAGGACACCATGCTCAAGCTCAAACTCTAGGGCTCCTTGAGAAAGACCATGACAGTATTGTAGCTAGCAGATCGCTCCACCGTGACCCCTAAAGGATTATGGAGGATGTGATGGTCTCCATTAATTCTTGGGAGTACCCTACTGATTTCTTGGTTCTCCAGCCAAAGGCAAAGCTCACTGGATATCCTCTCATCCTGGGAAGACCCTGATTGGCCACTGCCGACGCTTACATCAGTTTTTGGGCTAGGAACATGACCATCAAGAACGAGCATATTTCCAAGCAACTAATCCTATACCCTCCTGCCCAACCCCTACTAGAACATGATCTACCTCTCTGGTTGGAGGAGGAGGATGAGGATGAAGTCTATTCTACACCACTGTGTGCAGTAGAGACTATCATGGGGGGGAAACCGCAAAATGAGGATGATATCATTGGAAATTTAATTCAGAATCCACCCCCCCCCCGTATTTTGCCATTAGAAGATCTAGTGAAAGAAACCCAAGACAATCCCCTAACTGATCTCTGTGTGGCCGACCCGACCTCTCTCCATGTTAAGAATATAGAATTCAGCCCAGAAAGAACCTTGAAAATCAACTCATCCCTATCCAACCCCCAGGAGAAGGAACTATGTAGCTTATTAAGAAAACATTTAGATGCCTTCGTCTGGATTTATAAGGGATGAAGGGAGTGCACCCTTCAGTTTGTACTCATCACATATACATTAAGGAAGATTGCAAACCAGTCAGGAAGCCTCAAAGGAGGATGAATCCAGCCCTTAAAGACATTGTTAAGGAAAAATTGCAAAAACTACTTGATGCAGGATTCATCTACCCCATCTCTGACAATGAATGGGTCTCCCCTTTGGTGCTAGTGCAAAAGAAAAATGGTAAGTGGAGAATCTATGTCGATTATCAAGAACTAAACAAGGCCACTAAAAAGGACCATTTTCCTTTGCCTTTCATAGATCAAGTGTTAGATGGTATGGCAGGGAAAAAGTTTTTCTCCTTCCTAGATGGATTTAGCAGGTGCAACCAAATTCAAATCCGCACGGAAGACCAAGATAAGACCACTTTCACTTGTCCTTGGGGTACCTTTGCATATCAGGTCCTTCCTTTTGGTTTGTGCAACACTCCAACCACTTTCTAAAGAGAAGTGTTGAGTATATTTTCTGAACTGGTTCATGATGCAGTGGAAACATATATGGATGATTTTACTCCTTATGGTTCTAACTTTTAGGAAGCTTTATCTAACCTAGGAAAGTTTTGGACAAGTGTATTGAAATGAACCTATCCCTCAGTTTGGAAAAATGTGAATTTTTTATGACTGAAGGGATCGTGCTAGGTCATGCAATATCTCAACAAGGATTATGGGTGGACCCCAACAAAATTTCCATCATCCAAAGGGTCCCACCTCCTCAAAAGGTGAGAGATGTCTAAAGTTTCCTAGGCTTAGCGGGATATTACAGAATATTCATTAAAGACTTCAGTAAGTTAGTCTCTCCATTTTTTGGTATTTTGGGAAAAGAAGTCGAGTTCATATGGACTGAAAACTGTCAAGAAGCCCTAGATACCTTGAAAAGCAAACTGGTGACTGCCCCAATTTTGAGACGCCCAAACTGGGCCCTACCTTTCCACATTCACACAGATGCCTCAAACAAAGCAATAGGAGCCGCCTTGGGACAAATTGATGAAAATTTACCTTATGCCATATACTTTGTAAGTAAAAAAATTTCAAAGGCAGAGTTAAACTACATGGTCACCGAGAAGGAACTCCTAGCTGTAGTGAATTCCTTAAATAAATTCAGACATTACATCATAGGCTATCAAACGTTTGTACACACTAATCATGCTACAATTAGGTATCTAATGAATAAACCAGATGTAAATGCTCACATTATTAGATGGTTGCTTTTACTACAACAGTTTTATTTAACCATTGTTGATAAGCCTGGTAAAGAAAATGTTGTCGCTGACTTTTTGTCTAGAGTAAATTTTCCTATAGGTGAGGAAGGAATGGTGGATGATCAAATGCCAAATGAGCACCTATTTTCTATCTCAGTACTATCTCCATGGTTTGTTGATATAGCAAATTACTTGGTTTTAGCACATTTCCCACCACACCTGTCCTTAAAAGAGAAAAGCAAGATCGTGAGGAAAAGTGCCCCTTTCACTTGGATTGGGGGCAATCTCTTCAAACTTGGCCCAAATTAGATCTTGAGAAGATGTTTCAGGGAGGAGGAAGTTTTTTACATTCTCCTAACTTGTCATGACAGGCCTTGTGGAGGCCATTTTGCAGCAAAGAGGACTGCCTTCAAAATCTTGCAAGCACGCTACTATTGGCCCACTCTTCATCAAGATGTTGAGAGATATACCAGCCAATGTGATCGGTGCCAAAGGATAGGAAAACCTACTCCAAAGGATGAGATTCCCATGCAACCTCAAGTGACTTTTGAGCCATTTGAGAAGTGGGGCATGGACTTTGTGGGTCCTATCAACCCTCCTTCAAAAAAAAAGCAATACATCATTGTGTGCACCGATATCTAACAAAATGGTTAAAGACAAAAGAAATCAAGGCAGCAACAGAGGAAAAGGTAGTTGAGTTTTTAAGAGAAAACATATTCTATAAGTTCGGGTATCCAAGAGAACTGGTTACAGTTCAAGGAAATCAGTTCACTTCCAATTTGACTGAAGACCTACTCACCCATCATAAAATCAAGCACAGGACTTCCACCCCTTACCATCCACAAGCCCATGGGCAGGTGGAAGTCACTAATAGAGCTTTGGAAGGAATTCTAATCAAGGTAGTGAGCAGCAGCAGAAAATATTGGGCAGATAGACTAGTTGAGGCCACCTGGGCCTACAACACAACATGGAAGACCACCACAGGGTTCACACCCTATGAACTGGCCTATGGGAAGAAGGCTTTGCTGTCAATAGAATTTGAATACAATACACTAAGGATGGCAACTCAGCTAGACCTAGACCTCAGCCATGCACAGATGGAAAGGCTACTCCAGCTCAATGGATTGGATGAACAAAGATTGTAGGCCCTTCTCCACACAGAGGTAGTCCAACTTCAAAGGAAAATATGGCATGATAAAAATATTAGGGAGAAGCAATTCCAAGAGGGAGATTGGGCACTGCTCTATGACTCAAGGTATAAAGACTTCAAATGGAAGCTGAGGACAAGATGGTTGGGACCCTACACTGTGGAAAAATGAAATGACAATGGTTCAGTTCTGATCAGAACAATTGATGAGGAAGCCATCCCCATGCTTGTCAATGGACATAGGTTGAAAATTTACAAGAAGCCCCTCTCCAAGCGGAAGTTCATTGAAGATCTGAATAAGATAGTGTTGGTAGTGGAGCAGGTCTCAACCTCCACTCCACCCACTTACTAAAGAAGCAGAAAAAGAAAAATAATAAGGACTCAAGTGAAAACCTCCATGAGGCACTTGAGTCCCATCATTGGGTTGAAAACCTCTTTTGAGGCGACCCAGTGATGACAAAAGCAAAAAAAGAGAAAGAACAAGATCCCTGGGTGAAAACCTCCCTTAGAGGTGCCCAGGGCAGGCAATTAGGGTGAAAACCTCCTTGAGGTGCCCTAGTTTCTTTCAAAAAAAAAAAAAAAAAAATAGAGAAAAGAAAGAAGAGGAAATTGATTTTTAAAATGCATTACAGGTTATAGGTGGACCACAGGAATTAAAAGATGATGCCACAAATCCTATTTCACCTCCTCCATACTCTTCTCAACCATTTCTAACCTTTCCTCCACCTCAATGTGTGTTTTTTCCGAACACTGTGTATCCTACAAGAGGCCCTGTGTGTTCTATAGGAGGCTCCTGTAGAAATCATAGAGAGCTTGAAATGGATTTTGAAAATAGTTTAAGGAGCTAGAAAGTTTCATGAAGAGCATGTAGGCCCTCCTACAGCTATCCACCCTCCTGGCCATCCATCTCACACTTGCACCACCTCATTGTCATGGATTTCTTTCCTTCCTGCTAGAAAAAACATAGAAGCCGGTTTTAGAAAAACAAAGAAATAAAAAGAAAAACACCTCCAAAGCTCACCTGCAGCTTACCAAATACCTCTCCATCACCATCAACATCTCTGGTAGCATCCTCATAGCTCCCAACACAAGAATCAGCTAAAAAATTTAAAGGGAGAGGCAGCTATAGGAGCTCCTGTAGGATTTCCTGTAGCAACTGATCCCCTTAAAATCAAGCCACAGCAGCAAAATAGGTGCAGCCATAGAATTGAAGAGGATGTCTGAAGCAAGATCCAACCAGAGGGTACCTACACAAAGTAAACAAGCCACACATCAGGGAGCAAAAGCATACACCATAGGAGATACAGACATGCAGCAACTGAAATATGAGCATGCAGCAGCAACGGAACCAAGATGCACCACAGCACGAACATTCGACTTGCAGGTAAGTGTCTAACCCTCTCCTCTGTTGCATCTGTGTAATTCAAAAATATGCATAAGTGAATGAGATGGTTAGGGTTGAACATTAAAGGTGGCCAGTTAAGTGGCCACCCTCATCCAGTTGATTGCGCTCATCCGGAGGTGCCACCACATGTGTGCCTAGTCAACTCACAAAAAATCCAAACGACAGGTAGTGGAGGTTATACAAACTCTGATGAACTCCGATGCAATGATGGGAAGTGATTGCAGGAAAGAGTCATGAAGAGCCATGATGACAGAGCAGTGGGGACTAACGGTCCAAATATGGAAACGTACCATTTTGCCAGTTCACCTCATCAACTGAAAATATCTAAAAGAAGAAATAAGTATCCCTCCTCGAAACCCCTTCGCCACCTTTTCTTTCATTTCATCTTCATCCACTTAGCTGCAGCAAGCTCTATACCACCTCCATAACCTCGAAACCATCAAACTCTATCATTTTCAGCCATCCTTCTGCTATTGGCATTCTACAGGAGTAGTAATAGGTGCTACAAGAGCACCTACAGCCAGTTCTACAGGAGGGGCAGTAAGCATTTTTTTAGAAGGAAACACAGGTTTTTTGCTCAAATTTTGGCTTGAAGAGGTAGGTTCTATACAAACCCACCTTGAATATTAATATGTGCAAGAAATGATACAATTTTAAGGAGGAATTAAGCTTGTAAAAGGAGAGGAATTTCACAAAAGCATTTATTCCTGTTTTCTTTAAAAAAACATAGTTTTTCTTTGCTTCCTATGTCTTCAAAAAAATTTGTCTCCATCTCTACCCGGGGTGTTCCAAAAAGGGTATAAGCAAAATGAAAGGGGGATTCATGAGGAAGGAACCCACAAATTCAGTCAGGCTCCATGAACATCCCGAGCTGATAGCCATTTTCACCAGAGAAAATTGGATGCCATTTTCCGAAAAATTTCGAGGGTTTGATGAAGAAGTGTATCAGGAGTTTGCCCTTGCTTTAGTACCTCACTCAAAGACCCATGCCATTGTTACTTTCAGAGGTATCACCATGAAAATCACCACAGAATTTATTAGTAGAGTTACCAGCCTTCCCATTGGATTACCTTGGAGCAAAGATGAAAAGCCAATGGAACAAGTTGCCAAGAAAACCTTCTTCCAGCCAAATGAACATCCTGTAGAAGACAAAAGTGGCATTAGAAGAACAAGCATACCTTACCCTTGGGATGAGGTCAGTTATCAAATCATCAAGTATATTTCCTATGAAGGGAGGTATAGCATAGTTTATGGCTACCATTTTAGACTTTTACATGAGCTGAGATATGGCATGGACACTCCCACACCCCAAAAACTCAGCATCCCCTATGTTAGAGTCGGTCTTGAGTCCTCCATCAGCGATCAAAACTCTTTGCATTTTTCATAGGTAGGTGTCTCATCAGTGTCAATTTTTACATCCCGTTAGGCATGCCATAACCCTGATGGAGGAGCTGATGTGTTTATACCCCTCTTGGCATTGTTGGTTTAAGTCATTTCAGTCATTAAAGCTCTTTCACGCTTGTCTTGTCTTCTCTTGAGGTCAATTTCCTAGGTCTAGGGTTTTGGTCAAAAATATTACAAGGTCATGTGTTTGAAAGTCAATGAGTGTTCAGTAAGCCAGAGGGATGATTGTAAAGGTGTTTCTTCTAAAAATTTTATCTGGTACAGTTAATATTCACCTTGGATTTAAAAAATCTGTTTTTAAAGCCAAGGTCATTTTTCATTTATTTGTAAAAAGTGATGAAATTTCGAAAGTATTCAGTGAACAAAATGCAACCCTGGTCCCCTTTCCAAGGTCCCTCAGATGATCTACCTGCAAAAAGAATCAAGCAAAAGCATTAAATCAATCAATTTCAGGACAAAAGGAAACCAAAAGGACAACAGCATGTAAAGTTTAAAAGTGTCATGAAAAAACATTAGAAAGTGGGTTTGGGCATGAAATTTTTTCAAATGAAACCTATAAAGGCCCAAACTCCCTCCTTGCACTCTCATTGTGTATTCATAACCCTTGCAAGAGAGATTGGGGCGAACTTCCAAGTGAATTGAGGCGAAACTGGTTGAAATCGGGCTCAGGACAAGTGCGCGACTTGTCAAGATAGGTGCGCGACTTGTTGGGAGGTGTGTGACCTGTCAAAGGGTCTCACAGAGAGGAATTTTGCAACGGGCGCGACACGTCAAGAGGGGCGCGACTTGTTGGGCGTGATGCGTGACCTGTCAAACTGTCTTCCCCAAACTCATTTCAGAATTTCTCAAGCCTCCTTTAATTCGTCAAATCGCTTGAGGTAGGCCCTTCAAACTTGTGAATGGCTGCTGGTTAGTGGGGAAACATCATGAATGTGCTTGTAATGATCAAATTGTGCAAGAAGAAAGACTCCATATGGCTATTTAGAAATTTGTAAAAGGTGCTAAGGTTTATTGTTGTTTCATTGTTTCCCCTTGTTCTCATTCTCTTCATTCCTATTTCATTTTCCCTATGTTTCCATGTAAATTTCCCTTTTAAATTTGCAAGGAAAATAAACCCTACCCCTTTCCCTTTAAAAATAAAAAATCAAACTCTAACCCTACCCCTCATTATATCTATGTAAATACATGACATTTGATGATGCATGTGCAGTGATGTTTGCAGTGTTTTTCCCTAATTTCCCTGTTTACATATATCCCATTTTCCTTGTAAAAAATATAAACCCTACCCCTCTCCCAAAAGCATCAAATAACAAAACACTCAAACCCTCATCTTGCTGCACCATATGCATGAGTAACCGCAAGAAATTGTTGGTGAATATGTAGAGAATTTTGTAAATGTTCCCTATTTTCCCCTGTTAATGAATGTATGCATATTCCCATATGTTTACTTTCTATACATGTATTCCCATATGCAATGATTTTTGCAAATGATATTCCAATATTCCTGATTATAAATATGTTTGCATATTTTCCTTAGATTCCCTGTTATATTCCTATATTCCTAATTCCTTGTAAAAAGATCCCTCCCCTAACATTTCCCTCATGTCCTTGTCCCCTTGAAACAGCATAAAATTCAGCACTTTTTACAGGCAGAAACAGCAGTACAGTTTGTCCACTTTGCTCCTAAACTATGTCAGAAATCGAAACTTATGAGCAAAGTGATGACCAAATATCAGCTGCAGAAATTGAGGAACAGAGGCAGCCTCGTAGGGGTGGTAAGGGTGGACATCATAAGTGAGAGGAACCCACCTCTTTGATAGAGTTACAAGCTTGTCCTTTGGTAGTATCGTGCTTCCAGTACATGTCTTGCTACAAATTTTGCGAGAGGATCTCTCGGATTCAGCACCACCAAGAGTTGGCCCACCTTTTTGTCTTACACTTGCATGATGGACGTGTCAACCTTGCAGGGGTAAACTTTATATTGACACCCGAGGTGATCTCACAGGATACAGGGATACCTAATGTTGGTGAGGTGTGGAATAAGCGCAAGTTGTTAGATTTTGTTTTCTTTGAGCCTTATGTTTGGCCACCATTCATGAGACATATGGCAGGTGTGTTTCCATTCAGGTTTCTTAGAAGCGAGTATGCTCCCATGGTGAAGCTCATTATGCATTATTTTACTTGTGAGGGCAGATTTTCACTGGTGTACTCATATCACATTCGCCTCTTGATGCATTTCACCCGAGTGAGGATGATGAACATCCCGGTTTTCTTCTTTCAGGACATTCAGAGGATGGTGCCCACGTTGCAGAGGAAGACCCTAGCACAGTAATACAGGAGCCTTTACCATCATGGTTTGATTCAGCTAGTAGTATTGCATCAGTTGACTCAGCAGGGCATCTCATGGGAGGAGTTCATCTCTCGTGAGTTTTTCACAGTACCATCACCGCCACATCCTGAGGTTGTTCACGAGGAGGGAGGACCATCACATCAGCATGACATCCCTATTACTAGACATGTCAGCTCCTCACCTCAGGTCACCTATCAGAGAGGCCCAAGGGCCTTATTTGCAGCAGCTCGGTGAGTACTTTCTCCACGCCAGGTGGAAGGGGTCTCGCCTTCTTCATCAGCACCGCGAGTGTTATCTCCACACCAGGTGGAAGGGGCCTCGTTTCCGACAGCAGCACAGGTATCAGAGAGGGACAAGCAGCCCATGAATGAGGAGAGATTGTCAGGTGATCCAGTTATTGATCTTGACGCCGGTTCTCCTAGCACAGAGCTCAAGGATATCATCCGAGAGCAAAGTACCGAGATTCAGTCGCTGCAAACGAAATTGTTGATGGAAAAATGGATAGTCAACTATTTAGAGCAGCGAAACAAACAGTTGGAGGATGAGCACAAGCTATATGAGCTGCAGAAAATTCATGAAGACCGGGAATTGGCTCGTAGGAGACCCAGTGACTTAAGACCCATAGATCGAGAATCTATGTTTATTTGGGACAATGCTCATTTGAAAAGGCTGTTGGCTAAGGCCAATCAAAATAAAAAACTACTAAGGAACATGAAAAATCATTATTGAGCGTGGATGCACGTGTGCAAAGCAAAGATGAAAGTGCTTCGAAGGCAGTTGGCAAAGGCACTAAAACGGAGAAAAAGGCCTGATCCCCTCTGTATCTTGGCCGAGGCTTCCTTGAAGGAGCCTAGCACTAAATAGCTCAGCCACAGCACAAATTTCAAAAACATTTGAGCATTTTGGGTCATTTTTTGTATTTTTTGGCAATTTACAGGTTTTTGCTCATTAACGCGTCTCACCCCCGGTGAGACATGTCGTCCCGGCACCTCCATTTGACAAAAACTCAACATTTCCAGATTTTTCATGCAAAGTTACATATGCACATGGATGGACTTGAGATTTTGTGAATTTTTGGGCATCCAGAAAGTCAAAAAACATGCAAAATTTGACTTTCTGCCACTTTTTTGAACTGCAGAAAGCTGTCTTGGGAGAATTGAGTTTTGACATGGCAAATGAACTCCAAATTCAGAAATTCCAGTTGGGTTGGAAATTAGACTCACAGGCCTTTCCAACAAGCCTACTATTTCCCAATTTGGCCACCTGCAAGTGCCCCAAACATGGCTCCAAAGGTGCGCGACATGTTGGGCAGTTTTCACAGGAAATTCATCTACAGCTCAGGAATTCGCCCAGCTTTGACCAGCTTTGACTTGAGATGGGATTTTTCACCCTCTTTGATGTAATTAATGTATTT